>JAXGGA010004068.1:0-93187 GCA_038373865.1 Uloborus plumipes | reverse complement strand
GTTAAAAATAGGAGGGAGGGGGCATTTATCAGAAATTGAATGTGTTTACTAATTACTCTTTCTGCCTTATTTATGTATTTTTTCTGCAATTTTAAGAAAAACATTCGCAAGTTATTCCTTTTGCATAAACTTTGCTATGAGCTGCACACACCTCACTCCATTTTTTTTTCATAGAAATACGTACTTAGATATATTTTTCTATTTATTAGTCACGAAGTCTTTTTTTGCATTCCATTACTTCAATCGCACTTCTGTTTCAAGTTGTATTTGTTTTCAAGTTGTTCATTGCTTTCAGGGTGTAATACAGAGAGCTACGGGAAAACTTAATGTTCACTTTTTTGTAAAAAAATTCTCAACAATCGGATATACAAACATATAGGAATCATTCTACGAAAAAGCCGCCATCTTGTCCCATACGTGACGTATTTCATTAAAAAGTAGCAATTTTAAAGGGTAATAAATGAAATTTTGTTGGTTGAGAAAGCACAAACCGATGTGGGACTTTATAAGCAAAAACTATCATTTATTACCTTTAAAAATCACTACTTTTTAATGAAATATATGAGTGTCACAAGATAGGGCGTTTTCGTGTAATAGTGCATAGACGTTTTTGATACTACTATGATGCTTATCTTATGCTATTTGAAATGATCATTATGCTCAGCTTATGCAGTTTGAAACTAATTATGGCCGCTATAGTCAGCTTATGCAGCTTGAAACTCATTAGGGCATCTAGTTAAGGTTGTTAATCATCATCGTTATGCTGAACTTCGTAATATGCATGATATTTATGCATATCACGAAGTATTTTGGACTATTTTATAGACGGGAGGATGTTGACGGGATTTATAAACATCGCCTCTGAAAGAAGCTTGAACATCGAAACTGCCGCAAGGGCGTAGCCAGGACTCACGTTAGGGGGGTGCAAGCAGTGGCACCCCAATAGGAGGTCACTGTGACCTCCCAAAAAGTTCTTATCCGATACAAATTGACTGATGAAATTTGAAAACAGTGAGACAGTATTGCAAATCTGAACTTCTTTATTTTACTTATTTTTTTTTATTATTTTCTTCCTTTAATTAATTAATTTATTTATTTTCGTGATGCCTCACGTCTCTTTTGGTAGACATAGATAAGTATGCATTCTTGTATTTTATTTATTTATTTTTTAATCATTCAGTAAAGTTCTGAGTTTCATTCGGTAAATTAAAAATTTTCTCCTCAAAAATAGGCAAGCTTACTATAATTTTCTGAAAAGTAATCAATACTAGATATAATAACGCAGTTTATATAAAGTTCCCAGAAATTAGCATAAAAGTCAAATAAATAAAAGGAGAGGTCACAGTGACCTCCCATTGGCTCTGATCTAGGGGGTGCAGCTGCACCCCCTAGCTATGCCCTTGTACTGCCATGCTAAGCACAAAAGTCGTAACTGCACTTTTTATCAAAATTGAGTTATCGCCGCCCAGGGGGCTCTTTGTGACGTATTTTACCTAAATAGAATTTTACATGGTCGTTTTGAGAACGAGAAATATTTTTAAAAAAATTCTGAAAAAGTATCATCTGAATCAAATACATGGAGGCGCAAAACTTTAAAGAGTTATATCTCAGTTTGAACTCTACTGCAGATACCGTTTTTGCACTTAGCACTGCAGTATACCACTGACGTCATGGTTTCGATATGAAGCGTGCACTTGGTTAAAGAACAACGACAACACGTAAATAATAAAAAAAAAAATGACAAAACGGAAGAATTCTAGATGTGACGTTTTCGCACCCTTTGTTTAAGCGGTACAAAAGGTCGTTGTCCTTTCCCTTTTACAGGCCTCCTACAAACCAGCTATATTAATTCTAAAAAGGTCTTGCTCGAAACAGAAAGTCAGGCCTTTTAGACCTGTTATTTGAGCGCATTAAAAGATTTCGTAAGCACTTACCCGCAGCCAGCTTTTGTCACAAGCTGATTTAGTGGACGTTTTCAGCAATCTGTATTTTTTCCAGGCAGGCAGAACAATTATGAAACGAAAGCCCCTCTTGTGTTGCCCAAGCGCCGGAAATTCCAGTTCAAGGTTTGATGGTTGACTGACCTCCCATGATCTGCGAGCAGCTGGCTATTCGAAACCAATGAGGGGGTGAGGAGGCAATGGTTAGATAGCTGGATTAAAAAACTATCCCTGCTTAAAAAAAAAAAAATAGTTGTACCACATTTTAAGATGGGAATAATGGAAAAAGGCGGAGTTAGTCCAATTGTCTGTTTCAGTTCCGGGCACGAGATAGCATGTTATTCCTATTGTGGTAGAATTTTATGTAATTTTTAAAACTTTGCTGCATGAATCCGGTTAAAAATCTCTTTTAAGCAGCTGTTCTCTTACTTTTTGTTCAGTCTTTGTCTATAACTTGTTTTAAGTTCTTAGATTTGCAGTTACTTAATTAAAATGTAAATTTATAAAGAATACATTGCAAGTAATTTCAGAGCTTTTTGATACATTGTTACACGGAAGAATTTCGCTACTATGTGTTTTATTTAGATATGCTTTTTACGTAAATTTTGTTTGAGTAAAAGTAATAATTTTTTGCAATCGTATTTTGCCAAAGACTAAATAAACTGTAATTAACGAAATATTCGGTGATCAAAAAGAGAAGTGATGGTTGAACTAGACTCTTATCAAGTGAATTTAGAATAATATGTAGTTTTAAACTTTTACTTTAATAAAACAAATAACTTTTCCAATAAAAATTTAATTTTTTTTACTGCCTGATTATTATTCAAATACTTATGTTAAGAATTCGAAAACTTAAAATTCGTGTTTTCTGATATATACTGGTGGCTCCACACCTTGCTCACTTCGCTCATCTACCCCAGTTCACTAATGAAAAATCCTAACAATTTGAATACGGATGGTCCAGATAACAATTCCTGTTGAGTGACTTTCTTTTTCCAAAATTAAGACTGACAATTAGAGTAATGCATATGACAAATGGATTGTTTTTAAGTTATTTAAACTTCAACAGATTCTTTTTTCAATCTTTAAACTGAAGTACACATGTAAAAGTGATTACATATTTTCATTTACATATACTGTACAGTAGGGTGGGCCGAAAACGACTTTTTTTATTTCGATGATGGAGAGTGTGGAAAAGGTGCCTTTGGGGGACCAAAGTACACATAAAACATTTGAAATTTTTACGTCAATTTCTTGATATGCCACAATTGCGTTGAAGTTCGGAAAAAATGCAGTTTTTTGAGATTTTAAGGAAATTATTTTAAAAAAAAATTTAGCTCCTGACATCTAAAAATAAATTATACGTGACAAACAAAATAGTTGTTTCTGTTAAGTACGGCGAAAACAGCATTTTAACGTTTTGACAAAATATAATTTAAAACGTATAAAAAAACAGGAAGTTGCCAAATCTTCCTGTCATTTGTGGAAAAGAGAGGAATTATATCAGACCTAAAATTTTTTTATGGAATTTCTATGTCCCCAATGGCACCTTTTCCGCCCTACCAGTTATCGAAAAAGGGAAAAAAAAGTATAATTTGCTAAAAATCTCGAAAAAACTGCGTTTTTCCAAACTTCAAGGCAATTGCTGCAGATCAAGAAATTGAGCAAAAAATTTCAAATTTCTTATGTGCACTTTACTCCCCCAATGGCACTTTTTCCGCAACAGCCATCATCGAAATTACAAAAAAAGTCATTTTTGGCCGATCCTACTGTACAGTCCCTATTAAGAAATGGAGAAAACAGAAAAAAGCACAATCCTTGAAATGGATCTGGTTAGTTGGACATCTGGTTAATCAACGACTGGATAATCGGCTTTCTTCCTAGTCCATTCATTCAGCAAAAACTTTCAGTTCCTAAACTTAAAATCTGTGAAATGTTTTAATTGGGAAGCGTATAATTTAATAAGCAGACTCTTAAAAAAAATTTTTCTCGCTAAAGATGAGAGTAATCGTCATGCTTCTCTTTAGTCAGCTGGGGTATTTGCAAAGCGCAAATCTTGGCTTTTTTCCATGTATGTCGTACCGTCTGGGACATGTTTCCAAACATGAAAGCGAGACATTTTATTTTAGACACAAAATTTATGAACACTTGCTAAGCAATTTCGATCCAGACAAGATTTCCTTTAGCCTTATCATGTATGTTGCTTGTCTAGGTTCATTTATGTAAAGTGCATTTGTCTGGAACACGTTTTAAAATGTTTTGGTGCTTGTCAAAATTACGAAAATATTTAAAAAAAATTAATTATTTCAAAATACAGTGTTAAAAGATCAATCTGCTATTAGGAATATTTTATTGTTTGATTAGATTTTTTTTTTACAGCACAGTCATATTTTATGTATGACAAGAGCGAAGTGAGGCGAAAAGGGGGTTTTGGAGGTCAAACTCTGGAAAACCTTTTTAAACAATATTGCCAATTCTAGTATAATAGTTTATATACATAAAGAACTATTATGACCAAAGCCAATTCCTTAAGAAGGTTGACTCTGGCTGCTCTATTGATGGTGACGTAATAAAATTGAGTAACAGTTATGTTGCAGACTTTTGGTCCAAACTTTCAGAAGAACCAAAAAAGGAAATTTTAGACTTTTATTATAGACTTTCTGGTTTCTTAGCACAGTTAAGTATTTCCTCATATCTAGTATTGCAAAGTCATTGTTAAAAATTCTTAAAAATTAAAAAAAACAGCAAAAACTGCGTAAGGTATACGTTAAAAGATTTGTGCAATACAGTTTTAACGATTTCCCTCCTTTTTCTTATAATAATAATAAAAAAAAAGGAGTTGTATTACTTATAGACTTATTACAGAATACTTAAAATTTCAGCAGTTAAAAAAAAAAAGACAATCAGTAACTATACAAAATAACAAACATTTAAATTGTTATCTTAAAATTTGCACTTATATTTGCAACGTCACTGTTTAAATTCTTAAAAACTAAAACAACATAATTTTTGTTAGATTTGTTAGTTTAAAATATTGTGTAAAACAATTTTTAAAATTTTTATTTTTCCCATTTCAAATGATAATTATAATTAAGAAAAAAACAAACCGCGCTGTATCATTGACTTACTTTACATTCTTTCATATCGCAGGGTTAAAAATATCAAAATAAACATATCTACAGGTAAAAAATAATACAATTGAGATAATAACAGTATGAATATTAACATTTTTTAAATTGCTACTTTCAATTTAGAGCATTGAAGAAGTAATTATTAACAAATAAGACAAAAGAATATATTCTTATGATTTTCTTTAGTCACCTTGATTTCCTTAACTAAAGAAATAACGCAGTTTATACAAAATTTTTACGGCCATTTTATCTATTCCGTTTTTCAGTTTTGTGACTATTTTTTTTAGTAGTGCATTGGGGTGCCTGCTTTTAAAACACTTTTAGTCTTTAGCACTCGAGCGTTATTGTTATCATCAATCGTGAGCTCCTAGTATTGCAAAAGCAAAAATGAAATTTTGCAATACATTCAGAAAATTAGAATTTTCTGAAAAATTAATCGGGTTAAAATTGTTACTTTTGAAAAAAAGCAGTATCTTTCGTGAGAGAGGAAAAAAAAAAAAAAAAGAAATATGAGGAAAATGTTTCAACATAATGCTACGTCAGTGAACTATTTTTTTTAGTAGTGTATTGTGATGAATGTTTTTAAAACACTTTTAGTCTTTTGCACACGAACGTTATTGTTATCATCAATCGAGAGCTCATAGAATTTCAAAAGCAAAAAGGAAACTTTACAAAACATTCAGAAAAGGAAAGTTTTCTGTAAAATTAATCTGTTTAAAATTGCTACACTGCGAAAAATAAAAATTGTTTTTACAGTATAATACCGCTGGTTTTATAGTAATGAACTAAAAATTGCTAATTTTACAGTAATAAGCTGTAAAATTGCTAATTTTACTGTGATGAACTGTAAAATCGCTTAATTTTATAATTTATTACTGGAACCTCTGCTGCCAGTATTATACTATTGTTTTTACAGTATAATTGAGGCTAATTTTACGGTAATAAACTGTAAAATTGCTAATTTTAGTTTATTACTGTGCATTTTAGTTTCTAATTGGAACCTCTGCCCCAGTATTACATTGTAAAAACAACAGTTTATTTTTTCCAGGGTACTTTTGACAAGAAACGCAGTATCTTTCGGAAGAAAAAAAAAGAAAAACGAGGAAAATTCTTCAACATAATGCCTATTATTTGAAACAAACGAAATGAGCACATGCAGTTAATATCTTCAAGCTAGCTTTTGAAATCTTTTTTGTCATTGCAAACACCACGACGAGGAATTAAAAAGAGTCCTTTTATTTCCTCAGCTCGATCCAGATGATGATAATTGGACAGCATCAAGAGTGAAAGTGATAAATGAAGTCCAGATCCTCAGCAGGAAAGTCGTGTGTGAGGATCCTGGCAAGGCTCAATATCCATTGGCACATCAGTCAAAGAGCAACAACCCTCGTTGGCCCTGGTTCAAGTTTGTAACAAAAAGCATTTGCGAAGTTGCCAGACGTTGAAAAAGCACAAAGAGTTCCTTTTCCTCAAATATCAATGCAATATTGTTTTTAAAATTGTTTTTTTTCTTAATTTTGGAGTGTGATTAATATTAGAGCAATCATTTATAATCAGTTTATATTATTATGTTCGTAAATAATAAATGAACTTAATAGATTATAGTTGTTTTATGAATGCGTGAAAATTGCTACAACCAATTTAAGAGTTCATAAACTGCAAAAAATGAGCTGTTGTTTTTACAGTATAATACTGGCAGTAGATGTTCCAATTTAAAACTAAAATGCATGATGATGAACTGTCAAAGTAGCAATTTTAGATTATTACTGTAAAATTAGACATTTTTCAGCTTATTAATGTAAAATCAGCAATTTTTACAGTTTATTACTATAAAATTATCTGTATTTTACTGTAAAAACAACTTTCATTTCTTACAGTGTACGTAGTCTAACGTTGTAGTTAATATTAAAGCTTAAATTATCTCATTTTCGTTATTACAATGAAATTATTCTACCTTCGGCGAAAGTAGATTGAAATATCAAACAACACATTGAAAAATCAAACACATTTTGTTGATTGTATGTAATGTTTTAAGTATTACATAAATATTCAATCATATTTTTGAGATGGAAATTCTTACACTTTGTACTTTCGGTTTAAACAAATTGTTCAATGAGTCAATCTTTGAATTTATCGATGGCGGATTAAATTGAAGAATAAGAAATTGAATTTTATTCTTTAATATCTTATCCCTAAAATCATTACATTTTATCATTTTCCACAAATTTTCAGTCCGTAAGTTTCCTTAAGCGAAAAAAATAAAATACCATAGAACCTCTCTTTTAGGGACACTATGGGGACATAACATGTCCCTTTAATAGAGGTGTCCCTTATTCGGAATTGAGTTGATGCATGCAGTGTATTAAATCAATATAATTTTGTAATAAATAAACGAGCACTGTCAATTCTTTTGAATGGACACTGAAAATATTTGATACTATGCTTGCAGGTTTTTTGGTTTTTAGTCTAAATCAATAGTGTACACTTAAAGATTGTAGCTTTTCTTCTAAATTATGAAATTTTAATAACGTGTTACTATTGATTATATTGCTTATACGCAACCATACACCACTTATGAAAACTTTGGGCTATCATTGGGGCAAGAAAGAACGTTAAATTTAAGGCTCAAAAATATTATTGGTTCGGTTTTTTTTTCCTGTACAATTTTTTTCCATATGTGTCACTTTTGCTACCAGAGTGCGATATTTTGAAGTTGATAAAATAAATTCAACTTACAACGTATCATGTGGCTCCACAATTTGTTCCGAAAAAATAGAGTTTACTTTAAAAAAAAAATGTTATTGACACGCACACACATATGTTAGATTCAACCACACACATGCGTTACCTCCAACGTGTCGTGTGGCTGTAAAATTTGTTCCAAAAAATAGAGTTTACTTTTAAAATAATGTTATTGTCACGCACACTCATGCATTAGATTCAGCCACACACATGTGTTAGATTCAACCACCAACGTGTCACCTGGCACCACAATATGTTCCAGAAAAATTAGAGTTTACTTTTAAATAATGGTATTCATACACACGCATACCTGTGTGTACGCAAGGAAGAAAGTGAAATCGAATACAACGCAAAACAGAGAGAGAAAGAGAGAGTGGTTTACTACTCGATCTATACCAGTCTACACATCTCATCCGATAAACTCGTTTGCTTTTCATCCCATCCACTTATTTTCCCATTCATAAATCTTTTTTATTATTTTAAGAGTCGCGAAAATGAAATAAAACTGGTATGGCAGCCCGGATGCCTTGGCGAGGAAGCCAGTTCCGTCGCCAAATAGACTGATCTGACCGACATCCACCACAGCTGAGGCAACGCAGCCGTGTCGAAAGAGTTGAATAATCTTGTTTAAGTCATTGCTCTTCATGCGAAGGGAGGAGATATACCAAGGCTTATGCTCTTGAAAAGGGGCAAACGCACTTTGACCACTTGACCAGTATCGAGTTGCAGCAGAGTGAAAATGAATAGGCTGAATCGAAAAGCCAATGGACGCATTAACTAACACTTTTTTTTTTCAAGAAATATTCTTTTTTTTTTTTCATTTCCCAGCATGTGAATTTCTTCCTAGCTCATTTATATTCATTGAAAATGTGAAGCTTAGTTAATTTCTAAGAATTTATTACGCATGATTCAACACTGGAAATTTTTCGCAAACACATAATTGAAATTCTTTCTTTGATTCAAATTCTATAACTGACAAATATTGGGAGAAAGCAAGCATTGTGCTCGAATGCGGAGAAAGGTGGCTGACCGCTAAATTAATTTGTAGAGAAAAATCGTCGTTAGATTAATTTATATAGAGTGCCTAGACATCTCTATGCAGCAGAAAGAATCCGAGAGTTTTATAGGAGTTCTGTACCATCAACAGCTGAACTATTTTACAAAAGAAACTTATTCGTTTGTTTGGTAAAATTAATTTTCGTAGATTCATTAAGTAAAAAGTATGATTCGGTGCGTTTTAAACACTGAGTTATTCAAAAAATGCAAGTTGAAATCTATTCAGAGGCACCATGAACTAAACTTTTTGAGAGGGAGGAAATTAAATTTTTAAATTGCTAAATGAAACTTCGAGTTTTACCGACTGATAAAATATAAATATAGTATCATGTAAATTAAAAATATATTATCTATATACATATACATGTTTTAATTGCAATTTTCGCACTGCTGTCTCCAAATTTTCCAAATCGTCAGACAAAATTTGTCAAATGAGGAAATGTTTCGGAGGTTACAGTGACATCACATTGAGGTGTCACTGTATATATCGTTATGAATGAGCACAATTAACTGAAAATAAGTGGGAATAATTATTATTAAGAGTTTCTAATTATTTCTATATAATCATTATTGTTTGAAACAACAGCACAATAGTAATAAGTATATAAAAATTCATGACAGCTCAAAATATACATGATCTTAAAGACAGATGCAAAATATGCATGAACTGTGCTTTACGAAAAAGCACCTGAACACATTACAAAAGCCCAGTGATACTGTACTTGAAACTGGAGGAGAATAGGCTTAGTCCACTGCAAAAAATGAACTGTTGTTTTTACAGTATAATTCTGGCAGCCGTGGTTCTAATTTAAAACTGTTAAATACACAGTAATAAGCTGTAAAATTAGCAATTCCACAGTTTCTTACTGTAAAGTAAGCAATTTTACAGTTTCTTACTGCAAAGTAAGCAATATTACAGTTTATTGCTGTAAAATTTAGCTTTATTGTACTGAAAGCACAACAGTACGATACTGGCAGCAGAGGTTCCAGTTTAAAACTAAAATGCACGGTAATAAACTAAAATTAGTAATTTTACAGTTTAGTACTATAAAGTTAGCGATTTATTATCGTATCGTTTATTATCGTAAAATTAGCAATTTTTACAGTTTATTACTATAAAATGAGTTGTATTATACTGTAAAAAAAACTTTTTTTATAGTGTACAAAAAAAGTATGATGTGTTTTCTATACCTCTTCTTGGTTCTTTTCTTTAAGACCTTTATAACTCGATTAGAAAATTATATGCTGTCAATTTCATTAGAGTCAAATTTATGATTCACCAAGATGTGTCTTATAGGTCGAGCTCAACTGAATACTGTGGACTGTTATTGCACTAAACTGAGTCCTCTTCAAATCTTAACTCGGTTTCATTAAGTATAGTTATCGTAAAATAGTAGAAATATTTTTGCAGATAACAGGAAGGTGGTTGAGAAGCTGAACTTCTTCTCGGGAAAATCTTTAAAATATAACAAATTAATGATAAAAATCTTTAGAAATTTTTGCAAGTCTCTTAAAACTTGAAGAAACTTGAATAAATTTTGCACACTAGCGATACAGCTTATCAAGACACTTATTTATAAATATAAGAAACTTATTTTGTTAACGTAAGCAAAAATAAACAACTGCAATGCAATAATAAAATACATTATTTGAATCCCAATATATATGTAAGTGCATAGTATAGTATTGTTAAACTATTAGATCCTCTAATTGAGGATGCTATCTGAAGCGAGAGACGGTTATATCTATAACAATCATAAAAGCAGAATTAACCTCATTAAAACGCTCAACCTTGAATCGTATGGAAATCGCTTACAGTCGTCAAATAGGTCATTGTAACACTGAGCGTCTATTTATATGCATATGTTAAATATAAATTTTATTCGGAGATCTTTTATCATGTACATAAATCTCTTTATTGTTTTGGAAAATGTAAGATATAGCCCACTTTTTTTTTTTAAAAAAAAGAACATTTATATTTTCTAAAAACCTGAAGGCTTTTTTGTTTTTTCACCTTTTTCACAAAAGTTTTTCACTAAATTGTCACAAAGTGCAGCTCTAAAAACCTGCGCATTAAACTATTGAGGAAATCAACTAAAAGGATAATTGAAGGGTTAGGAGGATGAAGGGGCTATGTTACATTTTTTTGAAAATACACTCTGGACAATGGTAAGCAATGGATACAGGTAAGCAGATGAAACATGGTACATCAAAAAGTAGATGTCATTCGACCAACTTCATGCTCTCACTTAACGACAAAACCAGAAAACAAAAAAGTTTCAACATCTGTAACAATAAAACTTTAAACTTTAATTACTCGCAATTTCGGTTTTGTCACATAACCCCTACATCTCGCAAGCTCTTCAATTTCATTATGTACGCCTCAAAACTGGACAAAACTTTTGTTTAGACTGCGAATTATGAAAGGAAAGTTTCACAATGTATAACCTATCTTGGAAGTAAATTTAGTCTTTTTTCCCCTTGTCGTGTCTACGGTCACATTGTATTCAATGAAAGAGTAAATAGAGCGAAATATTCTGTCACTTTGAGCTCATTAGCCAAAAGAAAATCCCCAGACAGTCATTTGTATAAATACATAGGTGGGGCGATGTAATTCAACATGATAGCAGTACGCCTCGTGGTTTTTTCTGTTGTATGTTAAATAAGTAATAACAATGATTGAACAAACCACTTTTGCAGAAGAATAATTAAGTTGAGTAAGGTAGAAAATAGACATCATAAAAAAAATCTGCTCACTTCGTATGAGATTTTCATGAATAACTTAAGAATCTCTCTATCAAATAATATTTATTTACTGTTAAACTTTCAGAAATACAGAACAGTTTATTCCCATTCCCTTTTAATTAGAACAGTTGACGCTCGATTTTATAAATTTCCAATTTACGATCATTCACAATTTTACAAACGATTTATTAGTCTCAAAATGTTTTTCGTCGAAGCAATGCTTTTCGATTTTATGAACACTTTGGTGATTCTAATAAACAGCATGTTCAATAAGGTGGAGTGAAAAAATCAAATTTTGATAAAAGCTAAGTAATAGTGCGGAAAAGTTGTGTTTTGTATACATATTTCGTCATGTAAAAGCATTTTTATTACAAAAACATCTTGAGATTCCGCTTTTGCTCTGAAATTGTCTATTATTGCACCAAAATTGATAAAAATTGCAATATTTTCATCAAAAATCAAAATTTGGATAAAGCTAAGTAATAGTGCGGAAAAATTGCCTATTGTATACAAATTGTATAATAAATTTGTAATGTAAAAAAAAATTGTATAGCAAAAATTATCTTTCGGGTCCACTCCCGCCTTGTGAAATGTACTACTATTTTATATAAACTGGTCTTATGTTACATGTGCTGAGCTAAAAAGAACTTCCACCTTGATAGTGCTCGTAGAAACGGAAGCTGTACCTATTCCGCTTAAACCGAGTCGACGTATCTGCTCAAGCTCTTCTCCCCGAGTGGCATAAGTAACAACAACAGCAAGCTTTTAGAGCGACTTTCTGTGGGAAAAGACTCGTGCCAATAAAATTATCATGCATAGTACTTTGTAAGAGGCTAGTTTGAATACGAAGTATTCAAATGATGTCTCATATTGTTTAAATGCTTAATGGGACAAATGCGTCGGTAAACAATGGTTTATACTTATAACCGGAAATAAAGCTCATTGTAGGTGAGTGACAAGTGCTAGTGAACATCCTGACGTGTTGAACGTGTTGATGACTATCAACCATTCAAATTAATTGCTCGCGAAGCATAATACTTTTATAACCTCCTCTGTCTTCTAACCTCGAAAATGACTTAACACTTACATCCAGCAAATACAACTTCCGCAAACTGTCTCCAATTCAACCTTGTGCGAGCCAAAGCTCAACCAAGCATTCAATCAGCCTTAAGGTCAGAAATAATTTTGCGGCCTTTTCTATGCAAGTAGCGAAGGGATGAAGGTTGCCCTAGTTAAAGTGCCAATGAATCCTCAACAATGATCTGGTAGACCCTCGAAGCTGAATCTCGTGCTTCTTTTTAAAAATATGCATGGTAATTAATTGCATAAGTATCATTAATAACACTATTTTTTCTCTTCGTTTTTTGCTTATTTATTAGCTAATTCCAAAAAAGAAACACTCCATTTTAATTAAAAGTATTAGATGAATGAAAAGTGGTTTCATTTAAAGCAAATGATTGTGACATTAAGTGTGCAGAGGTCAGCATGTTTCAAGGTTTCACAGTTTGTTTGAGTGTAGATCTAACGTCTGGCTTAAACTATGCGAAACTTGTAAATAGTAACTCGTTACTTGATTACAAAGTAAAAAAGTTACCTTCAAAAATGTTCTGGCTGTTATCAAAGTTAATTTTTCTAAAATCATGTGTTGCAGTTGAAATATTTTCACTCCCAACAGCCTTCGCGCCATCCTTAAAGTTTTATTTATCTACAGATCATAATGCATTAATCTATGGAAATAGTCATAAACTGTTTTGTATGCATCGTTTCAAAGCGATCTAGTTTTTCAGTGCTACTATCATTATGAAATGGATCAAAAACAAGTTTTGACGTCACACATTTAAAAATTATTTCCACGGGGGTCGTGTCCGTTGTCATTCCTTGGCAGAATCTCTACAGCTTATTTGCTGTTCATTATGTCTCCTTTTTATTTATAGATTTATTGAATGAAAAGATTATATACATAGTGTCCGTCTGTGAAAGCGGAACCTAGATCTCGCGAACAGTTTCACTTAAAAAAGGGTAGATGGGTTGTGGGTGATAACTTTCCTTCAGTACTAAACTGTAAAATTGCTAATTCTACAGTTTATTTCCGTGCATTTTATAGTTTTAAACTGGAACCTCTGCTGCCAGTATTGTAAGGTTGTTTGTATACAGCTAAAGTTTACGGCGATAAACTGTAAAATTTCTAACTTTAGAATAAGAAACTGTAAAATTGCTAGTTTTACAATTTATTACTGTTAATTTTACAGTTTTAAACTGGAACCTTGGCTGCCAGTATTATACTGCAAAAACAACAGTTCATTTTTTGCAGTGTAAGGCATTTTACAGAAATAGAAACAATTCTCAATCACAATTTCAGTATTCAATTACATGTATGCAACACCTAAAATGAATATTTTCCCACCATTAAATAATTCTTGGATCAATAAAATTGTAGAGCTACGCGTAATTCAGAAGCAATGTAAATACTTCGAGCAATACTAAAACTAGATCACTAAATAAGGGCAATTCAGAGAAAGATCAAAAGAAAACGAGTGAAAGTATTGCTGAAGTGGGATTTGATTAGAAATCACGAGAAACAATGAAAAGTGAGTCATGGTGTTGGTAAAAAGTAGTTCACCAATTTAGAGCTGGGAAATGTAATAGCTCTTAAAAATTTCATCAAGATAATTGTGGAAGCAAGGAAGAAACAATTACTAACCCAGATTTCATGCTGTAACAAAGATAAGATTCATAGCAGTTGATTAAATTTTATTAGTGTTAACCCATTGAGAGCATTAGGTTGACTTTAGTATTTAATACACTCAAAACTATATTTCCAAGACTTACTCGCTGTAGAGGGAGACAATTTTCGTAGGCATCAACACTGCAAAAAATGAACTGTTGTTTCTACAGTATAATAGTGGCAGCTGAGGTTCCAATTTAAAACTAAAATGCACAGTAATAAACTGTAAAACTAGCAATTTTACAGTTCCTTACTGTAAAGTTAGCAATTCTACAGTTTATTGCCGCTTAAAGTTATTAAAATTTAGCTGTATTATACTGCAAAAACAGCAGTATAATACTTTCAGCAGAGGTTCCAGTTTAAAACTGTAAAATGCAAGGTAATAAGCTGTAAAGGTAGCAATTTTACAGTTTATTACTGTAAAATGGACAATTATTACAGTTTATTACCATAAAATTATCTGTATTATACTGTGAAAACAACATTCATTTTTTACAGTGTAGTGGGCGGCAAAGAACAGATGAATCGACACACGATACAGCTCACATTACTGAAGTACAATTGTGTCATAATTTTTTAAAAAGAACATAAGCATAGGTATACAAGGGGTTGATAGTTAATACTAATGTGCTTAATTATATGAACCAAATTATCTCATATTTTAATGCGAAGTATTATATCTGCAAACATTGCTCTATGTTTTTCATAATGACTTTTATGTATTGACATGGGTGCTCAGTGGCTAAGCATTAGATTGTAGATTGTATTTTTTTGACCTTATCTTGTATATGAAGCGAACTTCTTTTTTTTCGAGGAAGAAAATGAAAGAGATAGATTAATTGGACCATGGACACTATTTTGTTAAATGGGACACTGTAGTTGGTGTGCAAACACGAATCTTCAAACTGCAAGTAACTTTTGACCAGTTTCTCTTTTTTCTTCTAAACCCACCCCCCTTTTTTTGATATCTCATTTTAGAGTCACTATGTATTTCTGACTTTCTTTTTTTCTTTTTTCTTTTCTCTTTCTTTTCTTTTTTATTTTTGGATTTCACTGGTGCAACGAGGGGTTTTTCCGGGGCCACCCTCGGAATCCTTGCTTTTTACTTGTATTGTCAATTCTAATACAACAATATTTGGATTGACCCCCCCCCCCGCCATCAGACGATAAATTATTACAACGCTAGTGTCTGATTATCATACTTAAAGTATTCATTTATTAACTTTACGAGAGTACTGAATAAAAATAATCGAAATAAAACGGTCTGCTAATTAAAAGTTTATGAACTATCAAATTCTAATGATTACTTTGAAATACTATATGAGTATAAGACTTCGTAAAACGCATAAGCTTTATAATTTCTTAAAATTGAAATACAGACTTTTTTTAACTGAATTTCTAATTTACATAATTGAAAAAAAATTGAACTCATTAATGAAAGGAGGTACATTGAAGAAAATACATAACAAATACATAACTCGCAAGGTTAAGTAACGAAATTTTAGACATTATGTACAACAACATCTTTTAAACTTTTGAACGCATAATCAAGAAATCGCACTAGTCAACATAAAATTTAACTGCACCCTTGAAATTTAATTGTTCCAATTAACATTAGACGAACGTTAACATTAAAAAATGACGGAACTGCGTCATTTGCATTTTGTAAGCTATACATAGAGTTACAGTCAAAATACTTTTAAAAAGAAAACTTTCAGATATACTCTTTTTACTTACAAAAATTCAAACCACAGACGACTGTTGACATAAGGTTCAGTGATGCTCTATTTGTGATCTGGTTCAATACATTTAAACATCTTATCTCTTCTGTCCCTTTTTTAATAATCTGGATTAAGCAAGATTCCGTTAAAATAACTATTTTTATTGCAATTATATTAATAGTTGAAGATATTTACTATTAAAATGCGAAAAAATTTTAACATAAGAGGAAAGAAACTAGATGGAGATAAAGAAAACAAATATGAATGATAAAGTGTACGTTCAAAAACAGAAACAGCTTTTGTTTTGAGGTTTTTAAAATGCTTTCAATCAAGAAAAAGAAGATTTAAAACTAATTACGCTTTATATATAAAAAGTATTTAAGTTAAAAATTTGATAGTAGTTTGATGGAAAATTGCGATGATCCACTCAAATTTAGAAAAATACAAAAAAAGCTTTTTTTTTGTATAAAGACTATTTCTATCAGCTTGATTTGCACTAAAAAGTATGAAATAAAACAAATATAAGATTTCTTGATGACAACAGTCAAAATTTTCAGTTGACCTAATTATATCTTTATATGTTGATTAATTCTAAAGCAGCAAATAAAATGTAAATCAAAAATTTGACAGAAGAAATAGGCGGTGTACCGCCTATTTCGTCTCTCAAATTTTTAACCTCGTTTGTTTTGGGGCAAGAAATAGCAATATCAGCTCTAGTAGGTGTTGCTATAAAGCATCATTTATATAAAAAAAATCAATGAAAGTCTATTGACTGCTTGAACTTTGAACGTGTTTTGCTCAAAACTTAAGGAAGTCCTGCTTGTGTATAGTAGAGTCAAATTATTTGGTACTAAAAAAGAGGCCTTCTTTTTTCTTTCTATTTCTCCTTTTTAATCTTAAAACTTGCCAGTAATTTTGAAATTATAGTCATTGAAAAAAATTATACACTCTGGATTCATTTTTTTAAAAAAAAGAAAGAAAAACAAACGCATTTTTTAAAAATATACATCATCCCAAATGAAAATCTTTAAGCACGATATGCACAAGTGAATGCAACATTATTTCAGCTACATAAAAAAAATTGTCATGCATTGCCAGCTTGTGATTTTGAAATCATGTAGTTAGGAGCATAAGAATAACGAAAAAAGGTGAAGATGGTGGTCACGCAAATCAGACGCGTAAAAAATTGTCTAGGAAATTTTAAAAAAATCAGGCTCTTGAAAAGAAATAAATATTGCAAAAAAATGTTTGGAGTGCGAAAAGAAGCAACACTTTGAGCGTGATAACACACGTTTTTCGTAAAAATACATATCTCTTTGCATAACGTCAAAGTTCAGGCTGATAAAAATTTCTGATCTGATGTTTAAAGTAAGTTATATGAGGCTGTTTTCTATAATATTTGCAACGATGGTCTTTCATCCTTATTTTTTTATTTTCTGGATATTGGTAGTTCACTGTTTAAGTGTAACATTTGATCACAGAAAATGATAGTTGTGGTATCATGACCGCAGGGACCTCTGTTCTATAAGATAAGCGCGAATCTGCACCAAACCTAAAAAAAACTACAAACTGATACATTTCTACTTTGAATAATAAATGCAGATGTAGATAATTATCTTATATCGCCCACTGATGACTCGAAAGCTAAAAATATTAATGTTGTGTCTTGTGTACTTGTGTTAATTCAAAACTCTAGGAGAGCAGTTAACTTCTTTCAGGGCAAAGACCTTACAAGGTCCAAGAAACAAATGCAGATTAACAACAATAGTAGGCGGAATGTTTTAGAAACTTAAAAGATTTATTGCTCGAATCAGGAAACAAGTCTTTTTGCCTCTTTGGAGTTGAGATTTTTTACAGTACTTTTTATACCTCAAAATTTTTGTTTTATTGTTGAATTTGCATTGCGATTTTTAAGTTGCGCGGAGTTTTAAATCGTGTCCTGAACATTGAAAATTTCAAGTTAATAGTTTTTAAAACTTTTAAATAATAATTTTAGTTAGGGTTGGTTAGGGTAAGTGGGCCTCCTTTTTAAGAACAGTTCGTTTTTGAAGCCTTATACAAAAGTTTTGAAGCAAAACAGCTTAAATTGTTGACTTACATTATCTTGGACATTATTCATAAACACAAGTTCAGCATTATTTCCTAATAAAATGCTTTAAATATTTTAACTATCTTAATCTTTAAAAAATAGCGTGGTCGGCCCACTTATCCCTAGGAAGGGGTAAGTGAGCCACTCTCCATTTATTTATATTTAAAGTGAGCATATTTTGGAAAAGGGTTTGTGGGTCCTACCTAACAAAGTATGCAACATTTTAGTAGGGAATATTTTTCTGTAAAGGTATCCAGTAAGGAGATATCTACTTACATTTAAATGTGTATAAAAGAAAATTACAAAACAGAATACAGAACAATTATGTCTGTGAAATTCATTAAAAGCCGTTAGCCGTATTTTTTGCTTTTACATATCAATTAATGTTGAATAAACACATTGGAGTCGATTAAGATCAATTGTGGTAAAATCGAAAAAATTATAGGTTGAAAAAAAAAATGGAAGCACTTAACGGCAGCTTCTATTTGAAGTTTTCTGAGGGAGGAGCATAATCATTTTATCATCAGTTATAATTCTAACATCACCTACATCAAACCAATCAAAAGTGTAGCTATTTGTTTTCATTCTATTAAATTTTGCAGTATTTTTTTCATTAGTCTCATATTTTAAAATTAGACCTTCATAATACTTAATGGTTTTCTTTGATGCAAGTTTCACAAATACATAGTTACCAGCTTTTGCAGATTTTGTAGCTGAGCCATCAATTTCTTCTGGGTCTCCATAATTATCTCTCAGTTCATCGTAGAAATTGCTTCATCAAAACTGATTTTCATTTTGAAATCATCATTATTATGAGGGGCCCACTTGCACCATAGTGAGGGGGCCCACTTACCCTAATAGAGAAAACCACGGGGTAAGTGAGACCCCTCCCCTTAATCACCTATTAATAATATTTTGCATAAAAATTCTTACTGTAATGTATTTTAGGTTAAACCCTACAAGAAAACTTGATGAACATAGAAAAAATAACAAAAATTAACATTGAAACACTTCTTTGAAAAAAGTTGCTTGAACTGGCAAAAAAAATTTTTTTGGGAATTTTTTTTTTACATAAATTAGGGGAGAGCGGGGCTAAAAGTTCCGTTTTTTGATCAAGCTCAAAATTCGTTTTGAAAACTTTGTTCAAGAATTAATATTCCGAGGTTAAAACTTAGTATTATATGTCCCTTTGATATACAGACTGTTTTTTGAGTTGTATTTTGTAAGGTTTTTTAATAATTAATTTTATAGCAAGTAAAGTCGAAAAGGAACAACTAACCCCGTCTTGGGGCAAGTTGTTCCGTGGTTGGGGCAAATTGTTCCGATATTAACAAGACGATGAATAACGATGCTGATTTCGAATTTAACCACGTTGCGAGATGAATAACTCCTTAAAAACATAATTTGTATTAAAAAAACAATGGTTGATATTAGTATGACTTTATGTACGGCTTTATGACTGTATGTACGTATGTTATGCATGTGCGTATGTAGGTACGTCGCGTAACTCAAAAACTGTATACCGTAGAAGATTCTAATTTGATATGTTGGCTTTAAGGGAGGTCTAGTTGTGTACCTCCCCTTGTGGTTGCATTCGAATGTTCCCGGGGGGGGGGCTTACCCTTCTTTGGGGTAAATCAGTGTTAATTTTAATATAGACAAAAGTGATATGAATTGGCGCAATCACTTGACCATATATCGCCAAGCTTTTGGTCGCCAAGTGTTTGACGCCAACTTGGTGACAGCTCGCCAAGTTGGCGACAAATTTGCCGAAGAAAATGATTTCTTGAATTTCGGTTCAATTTTTGCGCTATTAGCGATATTTTGCGAAAAATCCACTGAATGCTGTTAAAATCGACCATATTTAGAAAATTAGTTTACGCTCAAGAAAAAAAATGGCAACCCATTTTTATTCAACTTTTTTTTTTACCATTCATTTTTTTCACGCTAATTAGAACAGACAATATCTGTAAATCCAATTTGAAATTGATTTTTACTAACTTAAAAACGCCTGTATCTTTTTGCCGGGTGAAGCGGTTAGTAATTTCCAAAGCTGCGCGAGAAAATTTCCTTTAGGACGTATTTTCTTCGATCTTTCTGATGAGACCTTTGCTTTGAGGCTTTTCTTGTTACGACGAGATTTAAAACTTCTTTTGGCGATTGATTTCTTTTTTGCACTAGATGCCGGCAAAATATCGACTTTAATAATGCAATCGGGACTTATAGACACCCGTGCAAAGCCGGGCAACGCATCTAGTAAATAGTAAATTATAACACATTAATATGGTAAAATACAGTTAATACAGTGCAACAAATGAAAATTACATAGAATAACTAACAGCTTCAACAGCTAATAAGCTAAGATAATTGGTTCAGTCTTCAGTTATAACAGGGAGCTATCTAGAACTTCTAATACGATTCTCCGAAATTATGACTGTTATATCAAAGTATGAAACATATTTCGATAGCTTACATGGTTCGCTTTTCGAAAATTTTATATCTAATATATATCTATCGGATAGACTGAATATTTCTGGATTTATGTTTGATGAAATCTCACTCTCGGTCTTCACAGTAGCATATAATATTTATTTATATGTGTATTAAGTCACTGCATCACTGGTTCAGATCAACAGGGCAAGACGTTTCTTCGGGATAGTTGCTAATTTTTCTGGGGCAAGTTGTTCCGCGGAACAACTTGCCCCCAAAAAAGGGAACAACTAGCCCCAAAAGCACATGTCTTTAAAACATTAAATTATAGGTTAGATAACGAAACATAAATAGTTTCAGCGTAGGATATAAGGGTGCACAATCTATCTTCATGTAAAAAAACCAAAAAGCTAAACATTAACTATTCAATTTAGGGCGAAAGACCAAAAACACCAAAAACAAAAATATTTACTTTCGTAAATCAGTAATGCACGTGCTCGGCTTTTGATACACCGGACGCCACTGGGCTGGCTAAAATGGCCGCCATTTGTGCACTATAACATTCTATTTCACGACGTATTTACAAAATACATGTATCTTTTTTCTTAGCTGAGTTATTTCAAAGGGAACAACTTACCCGCGGAACTTTTAGCCCCGCTCTCCCCTATATGATCCAAAAAACAGTTCTCTGAAACCCAAATATATGCAAAAGCAATCACTGTGATGAAATTTGACATGACCAGTACAAAAAAGTATAAAAACCGTACGCGCATTTCATTTTAAAAGGGGGTGGCCCACTTACTCCAGTGGCCCACTTACCCGAACCAACCCTACATAAAGTGTCCATTACATAATAAAAAGATAAATGCACTGGTCACTGTGGCAGTTTTACGGAAGCGGTATCGGGGTGGCTACCACTCCTAAAAATTGGAACTATTTATTTATTGCCTAATTTTTTTCAAATTTTAATAAAGTGGAAATGTGTTTTTTATCTATTTGTGTGTTTTACACTTTCAAAAAACATGAAGATTAAACAAAAGATTAACATTTCGTAGAAGTATGCAGAAGAACAAGCATTAGTCAATAATAAATTGTTTCTATATACATTGAAAATGCAAAATTTGAAAATGAGGCTATCTTTCTTAGCCTAAAAACTTTTGATGCAGTATTTCCATCCGAATTAACATATTATTATTTTTATTTATTAATTAATTATTTAATTTATTGTTATTGCTGTTGTTGTCTTGTGCCAGCTAGGATGGCAATTTAGGCTGTACTGCTTAACTTTTCCAACAGTTAACTGATTAATTAATTAATTTGTTTTTTTCTATGTTTGTGAACTGTTGGTCAAGACGTATCATTTTCACGTTCCATTTCTTGATTAAAGAAAATTTTCTTCCCCATTAGGACAGTTAAAGTTGTGAACGTCAATGGGCAATTTAAGTTCAATATAAATCCCCTTCTAATAAGCGGATTGCTTTTAACAAACTTTAGCGTTACGACATTTTTTTGAAGAAATGTACAAAATTAGTTTCTTGATTTGATTGATGTAATGATTGTTTTTTAACTTCAGCCCAAATAGTAGTGCTGTTTAGTACAAATAGTAATGTAGGCCCTCCTCTCTCAAAATCAATGATGAAATTAATTTTTCTCATAAAACCTAGTAGTAAACTGTAAAATTACTAGTTTGCAGAAATAACTAAAATTGCTAGTTTACAGAAATAACTACAAAATTGCTAATTTTACAGCTTATTAATGTGCATTTTACAGTTTTAAACTGGAACCTTTGCTGAAAGTATTATAGTGTTGTTTTTACAGTATAATACCGCTAATTTTATGGTAATAAACTGAAAAATTGCTAATTTTAAAGTGGTAAACTGTAAAATTGCTAGTTTAACAGTAATAAACTGTAAAACAGCTAGTTTTCAGTTCATTACTGTACTTTTACAGTTTTGAACTAGAGCCTCTGGTGACAGTATTATACATTAAAAACAAGTCTATTTTTTGCGGTGTAGAACTGCGCTTGACTTGCCAGACTAACGATTGTTCAAGTCCTTTATGAACAGTCAGATGAAACTCAACAGTTACGTGTTTTTACATAAGAATACAATTTTAATGAGAGACTGATGAAAACCATGGCTAAGATAATGCTCAGCAGACAACAAGGTTTGTTCAGTTGCCATGGCCATGGAAATTTTACAAAGCTTGTTGCGATAAACGGTAACAAGACTCCTATTAGGAACTTGAATAGTTTTAGTGCCTTGCACTACTTTTAAAAATTTCTGTAACTATTTTCTGGTCCAGAACAGTAAGGGAGCAGCAATGAGAGGCATTGCTCCATTTTCACCGGTTTTCTTTACCGGCAGAAACATTCAGCTCCGTGCTAAATGTCAAACGGTTTCCAGCAGTCGAAATAAATTAACAAGGCCACACAGCACATTGCACACTTTTCGCAAGAAGGAAACAACTGGAAAGGACAATGAGACCAACGGTCATAAACGTCGCAAGGGTAATCCAACGTAAGCTGTTGGTGAAAAGAAAGGCCCCTGATGACCCGAAAGAAAATGAGGGGAAATGTTACGTTCCAAAAGCATGAAGGTCACAACTCGGCATAGCTGTGACCCGTGAAAGGCAAATACAGAAATCAATTCAGAGTTAAACAGGACAACGAGAAGGAATGGAATTATTAAGCCGTATGGAAATCGGAGCGAGGCTTGATGAAAAAGTTTTGCTGTCTTGCGAAGGACTACTACCAAGTAGTTGACGGCCACTCCTAGGGTGGTGACCTATGGATGCATTAAAGGTTGTAAAACAAAAGTGAAACATGTCTATGTTCATCTTGAAACCGTAAACTGTTTTATTATGCTATGAGGGA
This sequence comes from Uloborus plumipes, assembly GCA_038373865.1. Lineage (NCBI taxonomy): Eukaryota > Metazoa > Arthropoda > Arachnida > Araneae > Uloboridae > Uloborus > Uloborus plumipes. The sequence continues at coordinate 69,733 of JAXGGA010004068.1, read as the reverse complement.
TTTTTACAAGTATTTAAGACATATTTTAAATTTCATTTTCTACAAAATCTTGACTAAATTCTTATTTTGGAGCTGTTTTAATTTCCCATTTCATCTAAACATAGACTTCGACTTAATTTAAGTACAAATGGCTTAGTTTTACCTTTGTTAATCAATCTTTTTTTTTTGTTATCTAACAGTTCTACTTTCGCCAATCATTGTTATTAGTTCCTGATTTTGTAAGAGATTGAACTTTATAAAGCTTGAACACGGAATTGATATTTCACTTATTTTTCTGACCTATTTTTGTCTTTATCTTCCTTATTTCGCTCAAGCGACTTTTGGTAAAAACCAGAGCTGAAGTAGAAAATATTTTTTTGCTAAGATTGAAAATAAATTAAAACGTAAAATTTTAATCAATTCAATGTAATTATTCAACAAATGCTTAAAGTCGTAATAATGCACAACGATGCTTCGCTTTGTGTAATAACACGGTTTACATTTCAGTTGAAAACCAAAATCTCGCTCTTTTATTTTGTTCAAATTAACGTTTGCTATATAGCATATACGAGGAAATAGGCAGTTCCTACAAGATTTGTTTCTCTTTTTCATCACACAGTAATGACATAATAGGGACATCCGTCACAAGAACACAATGGGATTTAGGCGTTCTTTTTCCTAATTACTTACACTCAATGCATTGCCCTTATTGAGGCCCCCCAGGACCCTCACTTTGTTGGCACGTGTTTTCCGCTTGCTTTTGTTAAATACTCTGTTCATAGTATCCTCTTTCGTGAAGTTTTCTGGCAATGAAATAAATCAGATTACATATACATTTGTGATTATGAAAAAATATGCATTTAGACAAAATTCCTCAGTAAGAAATTCTGACCTGTGAATGAATACAACAGTATTTTCTGAAATAACGATAATACACAATATTTAAAATATTTTATTGATATGTGTACACTGCAAAAAATGAACTGCTGTTTTTACAGTATAATTCTGGCAGCCGAAGTTCCAATTTAAAAACTGTAAAATGCACAGTAATAAACTGCAAAACTAGTAATTTTCCAGTTTATCGGCGTAAAATTTAGCAATATTATACTACAAAAATAGCAGTATAATACTGGTAGCCGAGGTTCCAGTTTAAAACTGTAAAATGCATGGTAATAAATTGTAAAACTAGCAATTTTACAGTTTATTACTGTAAAATTTAGCTGTATTATACTGTAAAAAACAATAGTATAATACTATCATCAGAGATTCCAGTTAAAAACTGTAAAATGAACTGTAATAAACTGTTGAATTAGTAATTTTACCCTTTATTACTGTAAAATTAGCAATTTTACAGTTAAGTAGTTTAAAAGTAGCTATTTTATAGTTTGCTACTGTAAAATTAGCAATTTTTACAGTTTATTGCTACAAAATCAGCTGTATTACACTATAAAAACAATATTCATTTTTTACAGTGTAACTTTTTACAAAAAACACAGGAAACCTTAGTTATTCTGCTTGATTTCTAAGGGTTTATGTAGAAAAAACTTGCACCATAATAGTAAATGAATATCGCCAACCAGTGAACAATTAAGTCGATTCCTGGTCGTTTCCGATTTGGAATTGTTTAGAAGGAAGTTACTATTGCCAATACATCAAAGAAAATTTTTGAAATTTTGTTTTTAAAAACAAATTACGAGCTGTTCATTTAGTGACCGGTATCCAGCTAACTATAGACCAGTCATGATCCAAATTAATAAATCCAAGATTGAATTTTAGTTTTCATTTCAGAGGGAAATTTCTGGAAAAATAGGAAGCAATTGAAACAAAATGATAATCAGCTATACATAATATACCTACAGCTTCAGATTATATACGGATATGACCAATTAACAGGACAGATGAAAGAAAAATACTTTCTTAAACTTTATCAACGTTATTTGATATACGGGTCATTCCGACGAAAATGGTACAAATCATGTCTGAAACTCTTTACTTAAGTTATCAATTTAAATAATTTCCACCAACTAATCATTTTTTTATTGAGTAACCATTTATTTGTGTATAATGAAGTGTAAATAACTAGTACATGACTCATTTATGAAAGGATTTTAAATATTTTGATCACTTTGTTTAACAGAGTGGACATATAACAGAGTTTACAAATAAGCCTTTAAAAATATCTGTATAATCGCAAAGAAAAGTTAGAATCACAGAACCAGCATAAAGTGGAATAAACAGCCTAAAACTGTAAGTCTGTCTGCAATTTCAAGAAAAAAATCTATTTTTTTCGTCATGAAATCGGCTCTAACAGAGTGGACATCCAACAATTCAAATTAACTATCATAAGAAAAGAATTAGGCACACCTTGGTTATTGACTACATAATTCAATGTAGCAAACTAATCACGGCAGTTATACTACCTATATTTTTAAAAAAATGTATCAGATTGAATGCAATTGTTTATTTTATTTCCAAAAGGCATATAACAGAGTGGACAATTCGAAACATAGAAAATCTAGGGACATGGATACATAATAGTGATTTTTGAGGAATTTTTTTTTCATTTGCGTAATAATCTGCAGAAATGGTGTCAGAAGCATCTTTTGTGCAGTGCAGTGTCATTTATTTTGTTGTTACATTTCAGTTTAATTTTGAATCACATTTAAAATTAAAGCAATTTGAAGCTGGGATACGTCATTTTCTCCTTCTTCTGACAAAGATAAATTTTTTTGTGTCATTTCTAAATGGATTATACCTATTAATTGATACTTGATGGCACAAAATAATATTATTTATAAAATGGAGAACCAATAAAAAATACACTTAATGGGTGGTAGTCATTAAAATTTATTCAAAAAAATTCTAAAATCTCGGACATGATTTGTACCATTTTCGTCGGAATGACCCATACCTTTTAAAATATAAAATAATTCAAATCCGTTTTAAAACTCTTTTAGAGCCGTAAGCTTTGAAGTGGAACATGGAAATTTGCTTCATTAAAAAAAAAAGAAAGAAAAAAACATAAATAAATGAATAAAAATAGCTATTTAAAAAAAGCAATAAAAGGGCCCTGCTCCACATCAGCAGAAAACGCGACCGAAATCGAAGGCAGAAACCGAAAATCCGGGTACTTTCCATAGGAATAACCATTTAATTCATTTTACGTTTCTGCTTTATTTTTCTGCTTTACGTTAATGTGGAGCAGGGCCCTTAGGGCCCTGCTCCACATCGACGTAAAGCAGAAAAAATAGGCAGAAGCGTAAAATTGATTCAGTGGTGTTCCTATGGAAAGTACCCGGATTTTCGGTTTCTGCCTTCAGTTTCGGTCGCGTTTTACGCTGATGTGGAGCAGGGTCCTAACTCATAAATTTTAGTTTTTGGTTGTTTAGAAATCAGAAATAGCTGGGTTTTTTTCCCCCAATACGAGCAATTTTTAAGTGAAACCACTTTCAAATTGGTATCTGTACTTTAAAAGATTTAGTGCAATACATAATTCAGTTGTTTTGAATGTTAAGTTGAACTTCCTTTTCACTTTTTCTGAGGCAAAAACGTGCATTATGAAATAGTTTTAGTGTAAAAACTTTAAAATATCTAAATATAGATTTTTTTTTAAAAATTACGGATGACTTTTGTGTTATGATTATTTTTACATTACCTAAATCATTTTATTCAGATAACGTTTGAAATCACTTGAGTGATACTTGAAACTAATTCTGTTCAAAAAGATACCACAAACATAAACCCCAATGAAATAGTTTACAATTGTTTATACATTTACTTCTACAACCTATCCATAGAAGATTTTCTATTCAAACTATTTTTCGGTATCAGTTTTTTGAGCTCCTGTGTTTGTATGGTACGTACCACTATATATATATTTTCCCACGCACATTATATACTTTAGTATTTTTGTCCTTATGAGAGTGTTACCCCCTTTAAAAGTTGAATTTTCAAAAGTTTTCTTATTATGTGACATTTCTTGTGTACTAGCCTATATTTTTACTTTTTAAAAGTTTAATAAAAAATGCCGGGGGGAGGGGTGATGAATTCATACAAAAGTAAAACTACTTTTGAGATGAAAAATAAAAAGGAAGCTGTTGTACAAAAAGAAAAATAAATAAAAGTTTATGCGTTAATCTAGAAGCGTGTAAAAAGCTTATGTATCTATCAAATATTCATTATAGCGCATTTTACCGATCGTAATTAAGCAATGCGCATTTTAATAAAGCTTTCCTTTGTTTATTTCAGGTTAGATTCATTGGCTATGATCAAAAATGTAGTTAATTAACTCAATGATTTAGTGCAATAAGTCATTGACCTACAATCGAAAAAATTGAATTTTCAAAAGATACTTTCTCATGTCAAATTTTCATTTTATTTACCAACATGTAGTTTTATTCATTTTAAGGTTTGTAAAAAAAATGATGATGACTTTAAACGAAATAAAAACTACTTTTCAGATTAAGAATTAAAAAAAAAAAGGTGTTGTAAAAAAGGAGGAAAGGGGGGGAAAAAGATTTGAGCATTCAAACAAGAATTATTCAAAATGAACATGAATCTAATAAATATTCATCATAACACATTTTAACGATCGTAATTAACTGACGAGTCTTTTAACATATTTTTTCTCTGTTTCTTTTAGTTTAGTTCCATAAGAGGTTATCAAAAATAGCTTATCAACGAACTCAATTATTTAGTGCTATATGTTATTGACCGCTGATCGAGTTTTCACAACCACGCATTCAACATCTCTGGACGATTTAAATAGGCTATCTACTTTTCTTTTTTTGCTCCATTTATAAATGAGATGGGACGGAAATATCTAAGTATCTCTTACCGTCTTGGAAATGAAATGATTGGAGTTTATTCAACTTACTAAATTCAGAGAGTAATGAGAACATGTAAGTTCCATGTAAAAGGCATCGACTTCTGAGCATAATTATGACATTAATTTAAAAATTTCGCATCATTTTTCCAGGTTTTCTTTCGTTGCCAATTGCATATAATGCTATAAATACTTATTGCTCCAATACTTTAATAAATACGAAGTATTGGTAGGTTACATTAAAAAAAAATGATTAAGGTTGAAAAGTATTAGGAATTTCCGAGACAGCAGAAAGAAATAAAGAGCACTGAAAATAAAAGTTATTAGTAAGCGATTATTGCAGTTTATTGGCACGAGTTATTTAGCGCTTTAAAGACATTGGAATATGTGTATCCCGTAAATATATATTTTTTTTCATGAATTATGGAATATAAGTAATTTATTATTTTTTTCCCTGTTACTGAGAGAATATAGTCTCTCTCTATCTTAATATATAAAAATTACGTGTCCCTGTGTTTGTGGCCAATGGACTCCTCAGCTACTGAACCGATTTTAACCAAATTTTACAAGCAGTTTCAGTTTGGTCCAACTTAAATGATAGGATAGTTTTTATCTCAATTTAGGACCGCAATATATTTTTTATTGCAAATTATGTATTTTGTTACCAGCTTTTCTGTGTTCTTGGCTAAGCCTTTTTTGACACCTCCAAGGCTGAGCGACATAAAGCACACGTTCTGGCAGCTTCTGGAGCACAGTAAACAAGTAATAATCTTTATTATAATATATAAAATTACGTGTCCCTTCCCTGTGTTTGTGTCCAATGGACTCCTCAGCTACTGAACCGATTTTAACCAAATTTTGCACACAGTTTCAGTTTGGTGCAACTTAAATGATAGGATAGTTTTTATCTCAATTTAGGACCGCAATATATTTTTATTGCAAATTATCTATTTAGCTACCAGCTTTTCTGTATTCTTGGCTAAAATTCTTTAAACATACCCGGAATGCCACCACATAATCTGCGGTTAAAAATTGGTTTACCCATAGTTCTTCTTCGTAATTTAAATCCACCGAGATTATGCAATGGTACGCGTTTAGTTATCAAAAAAATCACCGGGAACATTATTGAGGCAATCATTTTGACTAGCAAGTTTAAAAATGAAGTAGTTCTGTTGCCACGTATCCCAATGACACCGTCGCAGAATCTTCAATACCCTTTCAGTTTCCCATTCGTTTAGCTTTCGCCATGTCCATTAAGAAGTCCCAAGGACAATCAATGTCAATTTCCAGTTTAGATTTAGAAAATCCATGTTTTTCCCATGGGCAACTATAGGTCGCTTGCTCCCGTGTGAGAAAACCGTCCAATCTATTTTTGTTTACAAGAGACAGATTAACAAAGAATATTGTGCACCGATTAGTGTTGAGTTAAACTGAATTTAAAAATGCTTATAATTCAAAAAATAACAAATATATTGGTTAATTATATACCCTACCTACATTATTAAAAAATAAAATGTTACATTAAAAAATAAAATGTTACAGTAGCAATTAGCAAATTTTTAATTAACTCAATTGTTACAAGCTTGAATATAATATTTCTAAGTACTAAAATGCTACATTTTTTCTTGATTTTATGTTTCTAGCAAACTTAGGAAATTTTTGTTCGATTGTTTTCATTTTTTGACCTCAAATTCATATTTATATAAAGTTAATCTCTATAACGGTAATAAAGTTTTTCGTTTCTATTGAAACATAGTTTAACCCATACCTTAGCCACAGCAACGCGTGGCCGGGTCAGCTAGTAGTACTATATATTGAAAGAATATAGTATTAATATTAGCAAAATAATGAATTGTTTATTGTTTAAGGAATAGATATACACTGAAGTGACAAAAGTCATGGGATACCTCTTAATATCGTGTCGGCCCTCCTTTTGCCCGGCGAAGTGCAACAACTCGACGTGGCATGGACTCAACAAGTCGTTGGAAGTCTTCTGCAAGAATATTGAGCCATGCTGTCTCGATAGACGTCCATAATTGTGAAAGCTTTGATGGGGCAGGATTTTGGGCACGAACAGACCTCTCGATGGTGTCCCATAAATGCTCAATGGGATTCATGTCGGGCGATCTAGGTGGCCAAATCATTCGTTGGAATTGTCCAGAATTTTCTTCAAACCAATTGCGAACAGTTGTGGCCCGGTGACATGGCGCATTGTCATCCATAAAAATCCCATCGTTGTTTGGGTACATGAAGTCCATGAATGGCTGCAAGTGATCTCCAAGTAGCTGCACATAAGCATTTCCAGTCAATGTTCGGTCCAGTCGCACTAGAGGACCAAGTCCATGCCATGAAAAAACAGCCCACACCATTACGGAGCCACCACCAGCTTGAACAGTGCCTTGCTGACAGTTTGGGTCCATGGCTTCGTGGGGTCTGCGCCACACTCGAACCCTACCATCGGCTCTTACCAGCTGAAATCGTGACTCATCGGACCAGGCCACGGTTTTCCATTCATCTAGGGACCAACCGATATGCTCACGTGCCCACGAGAGTCGCTGCAAGCGATGTCGTTCTGTCAGTAAAGGCACTCGAGTCGGTCTTCTGCTGGAATAGCCCAAGAAATCCAAATTTCTCCGCACAGTTCTAGCAGACACGTCCATTGTACGTCCCACATTGATTTCTACGGTGATTTGACGCAGTGTTGCTTGTCTGTTAGAATTTACGACTCTTTGCAGACGTCGCCGGTCTCGATCTTTAAGTGCAGGCGGTCGACCACTGCGCTGTCCATGGTGGGATGTTATGCCTGAAATTTCATACTCTCGGCACACTCTTGACACAGTGGATCTGGGAATGTTGAATTCTCTAACGATTTCCGAAATGGCATGACCCATGCGTCTAGCTCCAACTAACATTCCGCGTTCAAAGTCTGTTAATTCACGTCGTGCGGTCATCATCACGTTAAAACCTCTTCACATGAATAACTTGAACAGAAATGAAAGCTCTGTAAAAGCACTGCGCATTTATACCTGTTCTATGCGATGCTACTGCCATCTGAAAATTTGCATATTGCTATCCCATGACTTTTGTCACTTCAGTGTAAATATACCGTTTTTTTTTTCTTTTCTTCCTCCTTTTTTTTTTTTTTTTTTTTTTTTTGTTTTTGAAGAATAACGTCGTTCAACCATTTTTTAAAGTTAATTATGAAAATGTAGATTTTGATCAGTTGGTTAAATCATGGTATTAGACTTTTTAATTAAATAGCCAAAGAACCATGCCAAGTAGCATCAACTCATCGGATTTTGCTCGGTCGATCAACAAACTCCTCGTAAACTGATCCTGTAACGCACGATGACATCGTTCCGATCAGTATCCGAGCACGGTTTTCGATGAGCTACTTTTCATCGGAAAGCTATATCCTTCCGATTAACTTTTCCGATGAAAATAAGCCGAGCTATATTCCATCGGAAAACGATATCCTTCCGATCAAGTTTCCCGATGAAATTCCTCGGCACGGAACTGTTCTGCTCGTAAATTGCTCCAAATCTCATCGTATTCTCATCGGATTTTGCTGCTCGGATTCTGCTTGGCCGATGAGACATATTGGATCATCGGTCGATGAGAATTTCATCGGGTTTCGATGAATGGCCGATCATCGGCCGATGAGATGATGCTGCTAGGGATAGAACCAAATAAGAACTGGATGTATTAATAACAGCTTAAATCATGAAAACCTTAACCTTTCCGTTTCCTTATTAATGAATTTTCTTACCTGTATTTTGTACATTTTTTTCTTTTGTATGATAGTTTTTTATTTTTCGGGGCAGCGTTTGCATAATTTATAGCCAAGTTTCAATTTTAGGTGATTTTTTTCATGATTAGTATACTACAATTCTATTGATTGTGCTCTTCATATTAAATCTATTTAAAAAACTAAAATCGCAAAGATAAGCTAGATATCGGAGAACTATTATTTGCAAACGCTAAGAAAAATGTCTTATCTTAAGAAGCTGTGACCTTTGAAATTGAGGAAGAATTCTCAGTGAGTCAGTTCCCATCAAATATGCAAAAATTGTATTTGTGGGTGTCGTAAATGGATTCTCCAGATATTAACATTTTCTTTCAGACAAAAGACTGGATAGTTTACATTTGAAATTATCAAACAGCTATAAAATGCAATCATTTAAATATGTCTTTTTTTTATGAAAGAGCGGTTTTGAAGTGTATTAAAACTCATGAAGATTTTTTTTTTTTTTTTTTGTGCTTGGTATCCATCTTGGTTTAAAATCCTTTGATAGTTTTCTGTAATAAAAAGAAATTTCTGTTAACAACTCATTTAGAAATAATAATAATTAATTTTAATTTATATTTTTAATGGGGTGAATTAGCCTGAAAAATAATTTTAAATACGTATTTAAGGCTACTTACATCAGAAATCTCTGTTATTAAAAACTAATTTTTCATTTCTATCAAAGTTTAAGCCTTCGAAATTCAACATGTCTCTTAATTATTGTTTTATATATTATTGAATTGAGTGGCCATTAGTTTTAGAAGCAAACATACCACTTTTACTATAAATAAACTTATACATTTTTTAATTAAAATGGTCACATTGATGAAGGTTATAATAAAATTTTGCTGAAAAATGCTCTGTTTCGAAAATTATCATATAATTGTTTTTTAAAACTATAAGAGAAAGGAAAACACCATTTTTACAGGAAGTAAACATATGCCTTTCCCTCTAATGGGTCACTTTCATGATAGCCGTTATAAAATTTTGCTGCAAAATGCTGTGTTCCAAAAATTATGTACCTAATACGTATAATTGTTTTTCTAAAACTATAATTGCAGGTTAAGTGCTTGTGATGTTATCCAAAAAGAACAGATATCTATAACAAAGATTAAATAACAAAGATTAAATTAAATTACACCTTTCAGAATGAATAGGTATAATTACATATAATCTCAAACTTTAATTAAAACTTCTCACTCTGTTCTGGCTTGGCGCGATTCCCAAATTTTGAAGTAATTTTAATCTTTTTTTCTTTTGCTTTTCTCAATACTCGTCATTCTCTTGCATTTGCATAGTTCTCTCAGTGTAATGAAGTAGTTAAGCGAAACGTGTTATTAGATTAGAAATTTTATTGAAGAAACTTGCACTAAAATACAAATGCCGTCATAGCTTATTACTTCTGAATTAAAAGAAAATTATTAAATTGCTTGTTATTAGAAGACCTATATTTATCAAATAAGCTATCGAATTTTTAATTTAAAGCTATGTAATAGCATACATATGCTTAATTTTATGCATTTAATTTCAGAACATACACATTTTTATTATTATTGAATCTTAAAGTCACGTTTATTTTTTAATATTGACAAAACGTGAACTTTTTTTAAATTGAAGACTTAAAAAAAAGAAATACTATCTGCTTTCAAATGCCAATAAATGTTCTTTTTTCAGAGAAAGGTTTTTTCTATTAAAACCCCACCATCAGGAAATCATAAGCTAAATGAGATAAAATGGTTTTTCATCCACTATTAACTAACTGCACTGCAAATTAAAAAAAAAAATTGTTGGTCTTGGACCCATGTCCATTTTTTAAAAACTTCTTAAAGCACCTTTTTAAAAAGTCTTCAGAACACTTTTAAGAAAATATTTAAGAAAACGTATTTAGTTCATTCATTATCACACTTTTGAACATATCATTATTTTGAAACGTATTCTGTGCGATGCATTGATTTGATTGTTTAGCTCTAAAATCACTGTATATTGCTTGTTTCTAGTCGTAAAATTACCCATTTTAATCTTGTTTTAGAATCCATTTTCTATCTTAACCCTTTTTTAAGAAATCATCTTTATTATTATTATTATTATTATTATTATTATTATTATTATTATTATTATTATTATTATTATTATTATTATTTATTGTATTTCAAACTTCCAGTTTTAAAATTAAAAAAATGTGTTTGGAAATCTTTATTATTGTATATTCTATTATGAAAATAAATATATCTTTTAACTAAAAAATGCGTTTCAGAGTATTAGTGATTCTATTTTCATATGATCTAAAAATACAAGTCCAGTGAAATAATGAGAACATGATAAGGCAACGTGGATATCTTTTAACTAGTTTCAAATATCAGTTCCAGACTGACTTCGGCATTTGCATTTTTTCTACTCTTGAGATGATTAGTCACATACTTTTTTTTTTCCTCACTTGGGGCATTGATTTTGCTCCCAAAGTCACGATCTCGCGTGGTGACGCCACATACCTGGGACCGAAAGCAGTTCAACTTGCTTTTAGGAGAAAAAAAATTAAACTACAGGGTAAGGTGGTTCGTATTACTCAACCATTCTCCTACTTATTATTCACAACCTCTTCCAAGTTCAGCGACTTGTTAACGCATCCTCAGCACAGCACTTGCTCAGCTGCTTTTGTTCCAAGCGTTGGGCAAGCGTTGAAAGACTCGCGTACACTGACGTCAGGGAGGATCGAGGACTGATGCAAATCTATTAATCGGTAAAGATCAATGCTCGCCTGAAGAATTTGGAAATTGAAAAACGCGTTTGCCCGACAGGTTAATGGCACTGTAACATTTGTTAGCCAACAATACAAGATAAAAATGCAGTCTGTTCACTGCCGTAAAGAAATTGCTTCAAGCGTAAAATAGAAAGGGAGGAAAAAACATGAATTTTTTCGTCTTTTCTTTAATTTTTGAAGCGAGACTTAGAGATCCATTTATCGCTAAATGGAAATGGAAATTACAGAGGAGATCTACGGAAGATGGAATTGGATTCTGAAATTGATTTTAGGAAGAAAAATAAATTTGTCATCCTTCCGGATATAATTCTCAAGACGGCTTCCAAACATTCATCACGCAATGAATGACATCATTTATCATGTATTTCTCTAAGATTAAATAAGAATAAATTTCTGGTGGACTGCTTCCACATTTTTAAGGCGTATATTTCTAGAAATGTGTAATTGAAAGAGAACTTTCCTGCACTTTGTGTTACACCATTAGCGCGAAATGCCCTCCTTATGAAATGCAATAAATTCAAACATTTGTTATTTCAAAGAAAAATACATTTGAATAATTAAAAAATAGCTGTTTTACTTATTTATTTATTTGTTTATTTACTGATTTTTTAACTTTACAATTGATTTTCATAAAACTCTTTTAAAATATGTTTATAGATATAAATCTCGATCTCTTTCTCTGTCTGTCTGTCTGCTCTTTCTCTCTCTCTCTCTCTCTCTATATATATATATATATATATACATGTGTGTATATATATATATATATATATATATATATATATATATATATATATATATATATATATATATATATATATATATATATATATATATATATATATATATATCAGGCTTGGAGTCAATTGCGAGAAAATGTAATCGATTACGATTATGATTACGAGCATGAAAAATTGGAGATTACAGTTACGATTACAATTACAGTCCTCTGCCAAATCGCAATTACGATTACAGCAACGATTCGATTATATTAAAAATGTAATCGATTATGATTGTTACATGCCAATTACGATTTCGATTACACGATTACAGCTTTGGGAGGAATATATATATATATATATACAGAAGAGGATCCAGAAATTTTTGTTAGGGGGGGGGTCAAGCTTCAGTGCACCTTATTAGTTAAGCTGAAGGAAAACGAAGCATGTAAAATGTAAACTTTCTTTAAAATATCAAACAATATTGCACAGCAAATAATATTTTTTATTATATTCCGTTAAATTAATCATTTCTTTATTTTGGCAAAAATTTACTATTACGAAAATATAAATTGGCTAATTATAAAATGTCTACATGTAATCAATATTGTAATTATAAAATTACTGTAAAAAAACAACAGTATAATACTGGCAGCAGAGGTTCCGGCTTAAAATTGTAAAATGCACGGTGCTAAACTGTAAAATTCGCAATTTTACAGTTTATTACTGAAAAATAGCAATTTTACAATTTATTACTGTAAAATTAGAAACTTTTAGTTTATTATAATAAAATTAGCTGTATTATACAGTAAAAACAACATTAATTTTTACAGTGTGTTACCTCTTCTCAAGACTATATATATTAAGCATTCTAAAAATGGAATCATAGTTTAAACTAGAAAGCCCAATTACTAACCTTGTAGCTCTCTTTTGAACCCTTTCCGATAAATTAATATGTTTCTCAAGAAATGGAGACCGAAACCGAACAGCATACCCCAAATGATGCGTTACCAAACTTCTATATAAAGGCAGAAGGACATTCTTAGATAAATGCTAGCTAAATCCACATCAATAATCAATTTGAGAATGCAGTTTTCTAATCTCACTTGAGGACAAAACAATGTTTTGAAAATGAATTGGCTATCATTCCGCCTAAGCTGTGATTTAAATAATTTTAATAACACTAACCTAGAGTTTTGTTATAGTTTACATTTTAAAAGAGATAGCTTTTGTTAAATAATTCATGCAGAGATAAGTTATTTTTACTTGAAACACAATTTATTTTGACTAAGAAGCAAAAACGGTGAACAACTGATAAATCAAATTATTTAACTGAAAACGACACTTAAAAAATTAAAACATGGGATCAACTGTACAACTACAAAAATCACAATAATGCAGGGACGTCATTTCGAAGTTTTCCAGGGGGGTGGGGGGGGCAAAGTGTGCATACACAATGTAAAATTTACCAAAAAGTGGCAAAACTACGCCCACTTATATGCCAATACATTGATTTCCCAAAGTCAGGGGGGGGGGGCAATTGACCCCCCTGCCCCCCTAAATAACGGGCCTGCAATAATGTATCAGGTATATAAATTTAAAGACTGTTGCCAAACTGAAGTGTAAGTCAAGTAAAACATTATGTAAATTATTTGCATGGAACCGATTGTATTTTAAAAGATTTAAAGGCTTCAATCTAACAGCTTTCATCAACTATATACTATTAGCGATGCTCTATAGCTCCATAACCATTTTTACTACTTCGTCACACTCGTTCGCCGGTTCAAAAATAATCTTTTCACAGGTAAATAGTATCAAAACAAACCCTAAAACTACACAGAAACCAGAACTAATGCAAAGTCTACTGCTGGTGAAGCAGACAATAAGCATGCCTTACCAAAATTGCTATACATGGTATGGGCGGATCAAGATTCTGGTTTTGTAGGTGGTCATTATTTAAATAACAGCCTGCAAATCAAAAGAGGGGAATCATAAGTGCCTTATTCAAGCTCGACTAAGTGGTCTGAGGCTCTTCCCTAGTAATTTCTCGAAATTGAAGTTCACAAAACACAATTCAAGGCTATCATTTCTTTGGTCACGTTAAAGAGGGCCACGACCTCTACAGCCCACCCTCTGGATTCGCGCGGTATGTACATGGAAAAGTCAGAACAGGTCAAAGAAATAAATTAAGGAGCTTTCCACAAGCGATTCGAAACTTAATTTTAAGAAGTAAATAAGTTTCAAAATGTGAAAAAATGAGGTGAAAATTCTGACTAGCGTTAAAAAGATAATTATGCTTTTCTAGTTATTTTTTGTGATGCTTTACACTGCAAAAAATAAACTGTTGTTTTTACTGTATAATACTGGTAGCAGAAGTTCCAGTTTAAAACTGTAAAATGCATGGTAATAAACTAAAACTAGAAATTTTACACTTAATTACTGTAAAGCAGCAATTTTACAGTTTATTACCACAATTTTAGTTTATTACCACAAAATTAGCTGTATTACACTGTAAACACAACAGTATAATACTGGCAGCTGAAGATAAATTGTTCTCGGAAGCAGGGTTGCATGAAAAAAAAAATGTGCAACCGAATTTTCAAAGGAATTCTTTTGCATTACTGGTTTCACTCCACGAGTTTCGATACAGAAAAATAGTGGATAATTTTTCATTTAATGCAAACTTATTTGACAAGAATATGTATTAAAAAATAATTAAGTCCTTAAAAATGCGCTTCTTTTCTTCATAGTTTATTTATTATTATTATTTTTATATCTTCAACGTTGTATTTGATATTTCATTATATACGCAATGAATATTTAACAGGTAGCATATATTTGTGCTAATTATCGTATTTCGTAGAATTCTAATTTCAGATCAAAGGTACTGCTAATAACTGCACTATCTCAGTACTGTCCGGTAAACGGTACGTCGACAGGATATGTCGGAAGCAGACAAGAAATCCGTTGCGTGACTAATTTTCAATCACCGTTCTAAAAATCCCAGATAGATCAGAAAAACTTTATGAAATCTAAAACTGTTGCGAGAGCTCAAAATAAAGTATTTAAAACATAGAAATAAACGCACATTTTTTTACGCATCAATAAATGCATTTTAGGCATTAAAAATTGGAAATGCGCTTAAAAAACTAACTTGTGCTCATGTTGTCTTTTCCTGTTATCTTCACTGGTACAGGAGGTGCACTTGCACCCCCTGGATTTTCGTTAAAAAAATTTTTTTCAAGAAAATTATTTTTTTTATCTTTTTTTATTAGAAAAAGTTTTTGTGAGGATTTTTTTATGAAAAAAAATGTGATTATTTCGGAAGGAACAATTTTTTTCCCCTTGTATTTTTTTTTTCTAATGCTATACAAAGTAAAAATTTTTTTCGCTAATAATTTCCGTCAAAATAATGTTCTTTTTTTTAGTAAAAATTTTTCTTCATTTCGGGTGCACCCTCTTGTCGGCGCCCATGGGTCCAACTCCTGTTTTTCCAATATCAGTCGAGAATCGCGAGAATTGAGGTGCCAAATTATTGTACCTCATTTGCCAATTTTAATCAAAAAAGCCATGCTTTTCATGCTTAGTTGCTCCTACATCGCCAAAAAATCCCGCCTCGTTTGAACTTCGATTCAACGGCTGTTCGCCAACGTCCATTATTTGGAGTCCTTGACCTTGACCTGACGTAACTACGGCAGCCGCCGCTTCCACCATTTGTGCAGGGGAGGTGCTCGCTTCCAGGGATCCCAGAGCGCGCACTCAACACAAAGGATCCTCTGTTGTTGGGCCACGTTGTTTGCTTCTAAAATATCGAGGCGCTCGGATTCATTTATGTCAAGTATTGTGGGAAAATTTTAAACTAGTTTAGGCTGTAGGCGTGTTTGTTGTCCTGCTCCTGGCAAGCCTAAAACCGCTTATAAAAATGATTTCTTCTTTTTTTCTTGCTCCCGCTCTCACATGTCAAAGCCTTCATTCTCATATTTATATTTTTTACGGGATATACAGGGTGTCCACTCCAATCGTGGACCAATAGCTAATTTCTAAACCGTTAGAGATAAGCATATAGTTTATTTTGGAAAAAATCTCCAAATTACGAAAGGAATTTTGGGTCTATTCAATGTTTTTCAAAAAATCAAATTTTGAAAGAGTTACGAAATTTAAATTTTTATACAGCCCCCCAGTCCTATCAATCATATTTAGCAAAACATTCTTGACACTGTAACGTTTAAAACTGAAAAAAAATCACTCTTCTACCACAAAA
This sequence comes from Uloborus plumipes, assembly GCA_038373865.1. Classification (NCBI taxonomy): domain Eukaryota; kingdom Metazoa; phylum Arthropoda; class Arachnida; order Araneae; family Uloboridae; genus Uloborus; species Uloborus plumipes. The sequence goes on along the minus strand of JAXGGA010004068.1, from coordinate 53,407 downwards.
ATTGACCGAGTTATGACGTTTTGAAAAATCAAGATTTTGAAGGATTTCGCATGCGGTCCCTTAAGCGATCTCTCGATGACGTCCTGAAACAATGCAAAATCTTGATTTTTCAAAACGTCATAACTCGGTCAATTTTTGTGGTAGAATTGTGATTTTTTTTTAGTTTTAAACGTTACAGTGTCAAAAATGTTTTACTAAATATGATTGATAGGACTGGGGGGCTGTATAAAAATTTAAATTTCGTAACTCTTTCAAAATTTGATTTTTTGAAAAACATTGAATAGACCCAAAATTCCTTTCGTAATTTGGAGATTTTTTCCAAAATAAACTATATGCTTATCTTTAACGGTTTAGAAATTAGCTATTGGTCCACGATTGGAGTGGACACCCTGTATGTTTCCGTATATATATTTTTACGGGATATATGTTTCCGTATATATATATATATTTTTACGGGATAATTTTCCATTATTTTTGCTTTTAACAATAGCATTGAAATTTCTTATTGAGTAATTCAACTATAATTTTTAAAAGCGAAGAGAAATTTTAAACTGCCAGCAGTGTAAAATCATTGTTGAATTGTAAGGAATTTGGTTTTGTTTTTGTTTTTTTTTGGTTTTTAGGTTTTTTTTTTCTTTGTTATGAGCACTTTTCAAGGTCACCAAAATCCGAGTTTTAATAATCCAGAAAAAATAGAAAATGCTTTATTTAACACAATTTTTAAAGTGATCTGGCACTTACTGCTTTCAGCTAAAGTAACAATTGCTCTTTTTTTGTTGCGATTACCAACTATATATCACAGATTGTTAGGTGTTAAAAGTTCTTAGCTGGTATTATTATGTATTACTATAATCTCTTGTTGCATCGCGCTTCTCATTTGCCATCAAAGCAATTTATAAAAAAAATAAAAGTTATATTTCTCAGAAAAAGTTTTTTTTCTTTCTTTTTAATCAATGAATAGAACTAGTACGTTTTCCATACATCTTAGTTTATTCCAGAGAGAAGCATACAGTTTTAAAACATATTCGCAATTGACTAACTCAAAATTAATTTAATTAAAAAAAAATTAAACATTGTCATAAATTTACTTGAATGTTTATATAATGGTTTGCAGTTGTTAAATTTTGCTCATCATTTTGTTTAAAATGTGTTTTCACATGAAGAAGTCTGATAATATCATATACATTAGCACTTTACAGTTAGCAATTTTTACAGTTTGTTACTATAAAATTAGCTGTATTTTACTGTAAAAGCAACATCTATTTTCTACAGTACAGAAGGTCCGTCTGACATAAGGTCCAATGGACGTAAGATTCAAGGAACATAAGGTCCGGCAAACAAAAGATCCAAGAACAGAAGTCCACATTTTTAGACAGCGATGGCATAAGGTCCAGATTTTGAAGTTTATTTCTGAAACTTCTTAAACTTAATTTCGCTCTAGGTTCTCCAGTGCCTACCACTACACGTACGTGGTTTAACCAGTTGAATGAGGCCCTGAAGAGCGCTCTATTCTTTGATCCAGACCAGGAGCCGAGCAATCAATGGTCTAGTATCCCTAGAGGTATCGATTTAATGGGAGAACTTTGTGACCACGAACAATATTTAACGTGGCCCAGCAACCAGTAGTGAACGCGGTGGATCTTTGACCGCCTTATCAAACCTGGGACCTTCTAGATCCCTAGTATCGACCCCCTCCTACCGAGTCGGACGCCATACAGATCGGACCACCGCTGCCCCCTTTGCCCTACACAGGCGCTAAGGGTGCACAAACATTCAATGTAAAGTGTACCGAAAAACCGCAGAAACCTCGCCTACACTGCTATATAAGTGCATTAAGTTTTTCTGAAGGGGAGGGGTCAACTGACCCTCAACTGACCCTATATGATGAGACTCGCCATACAGAATTAAAACCACATACTGATTCAGATATTACATATTATGCACTCACAACGAAATGGCAATTCGCTCCGCCTTCTAGAACGCAGAGTTGATTTAGCACGTAGGTGATCGGTAGACACATTCCTCAGTTTGCAAATGAGACAACTTTAACTTCGATTCACTTACATCGCTTTTGTCCCCTGCTGAAACTTTCGTTTTTCTTAAATTTTAAACTGTGGTTTTACAGCAAAATGATTACATGCTAGTCTCCGAAAACAGCGAAATAGAATCTTCGGATACCACAGGGGGTTTTACAGCAAAATGCTACGATTACATGCTAGCCTCGGAAAACAGCGAAATAGAACGACACGTACAAAATGTTCATTAAAATGCATACAAAGTAACATTAGATTTGTTTATGTGAACAGTTTTTATCATAAAGTGTAAGAATATTTACAGTAAGATCATTATAAAACTTATAGAACGACTCATAGCTTTCACCTTTCTTCTTAAGAACTTCTTAGGACTCCTCCGCGCTGTAACTTGATATTCTTCACGTTCAGTCGCAGTAAAAAGGAAGGACAAAGACAAAATTTCGACCACAAAGACTTGTTAAATATGATGTGTTCAGAGAAATGGCCGTTACCTGTCGAGCCAGGCAGCGCAGCCACAGGAGGGGTGCTTGGGGGGCTTAAAGTCTCCCCCCTATGACAAAGACAACTGGACTTGAATGCCTTAATGCATCAACGACATTTTCAATTTTTCCACGGTGTCAGAAAAGATTCAAGTCATTAATGCCTCAATATAACTACGCTTTGAATCCAATTGAAATAACAAATACGCACACGTATAACATATATCTTATCTTACATATCCTCGTCTACAATTTCCAAGAAACTAAGGCATTGTTTTCAATTAAATCATTCATTGTACAATGTACAGACGCATGAGGCACGAGAATGGGACCTCAGCAAAGCATAGAACTTCAAATCACAGATCGTCTCCCCATCCAAACCAAAATATTTCGAGGATTTGTCATGGAAAGTCATGATGTTTCGCAGTGCCGAATTACAAGTTTGAAGGATCGTTATAATGAAATTTTTAAAGCTCCTTTCTGTCAAAAACGGAATTCTTTAAAACATTTTTCATTCAAATTTTTTTGAATCTATTTCATAAAAGCCCCCTATGGTCGGGGAGAGGGAGGGGGGCAATGGCGACAGGATAAGCCCGCCCCTGATTTTCTGAGAAACATGCTCGAGAAACAAGAAAACAGATAAAAAGTTAAAACAGATTATAAAGAATATAAAATCGTATTAAAATAAAAAGAAGTTAGAAAGAGAGAGAGGAGAGAGGGAAAAAAAAACCAGAAAAAGTGACCATAGGGTATCTTTGCAAAATAAACAAATTAATAATAATAATAAAAAAACTTGCACTAAAGTCACAAACCTATGTACTTCTAACCAATGAAGGCACTGAAGGAAATTTAAATTTCAGTACAGAAAACCAAAATAGTTAACTGAAAAATTTTTTCCTATTTTCTCCATTTTGATTTGGAATAAAAATATTAAAAAAAAGTAGCTAAGTAAATGGGAGGAAGGGGGTATCCGAACTCAATTCCTCTCTTTTTTTCGGCGTTAAAGTTAGAAAGGAATTATAGTTTTAGAGCTTCAAGTCTTGAAAAATTCCGGGAGTAAGTCTGAATGTTCTCATTAAAGATCGTCTAATAATTGGTTTTTGGAACATGAATTTCTAAAATTTTCCGGAGGTGAAAAGCGAGCCCCATTATCAAATATAGCCTACAGTTTTGTTTTAAAACTTTAATTTCAAAAAATTAAAAAAAGCCCCCTTCCTCCCACCAGATAATAATGATAAAAGGCCCTAAATTTCGTTTATGGAACTTTAACTAAGAAAAACTGCTGGTGCAGAGTACATGAATCCTATCGCTGAGGCTACCGATAAATGGACAATACTGTACCTCAGAACCAGACTAACGTAAGTCCATTTTCGTCATTTTTCGGTAGAGGGGAAAAACGATTGTCGAATACATCGTTTTTCCCCTCTACTGAAAAATGATGAAAATGAACTTGCGTTAGTCTGGTTCTGAGGTACAGAATAATCACATTTTTAAGACTTCAAATTTTGAAAACTTTCCTGAGGAAGACCTCCGAACTCTTAAAATCGACAACAATGGAATCGCATTTCTCTAAGCTCAGTTTTTGGAAAATATCCTATGAAGAATTTCACATTTCATCCATTCCCATAACGTCATCAAAGATGGTCTACAATGGCACTTTTAAAACTTTTTCAAAAAATGTTCGAGGACAGATCCCGAAAACAGTCTAAAATTGAGTTTTGTTATCTTTAATTTCGACAAAAAACATACAGAGGTGAAAACCGAACGCTTTCTCTAACATCATCAAAGATGCTATTGCGTTGTTTAGACATCAATTTCGAAAAATTTCGGGTTGAGAGCGGTCGAACCCTATTCTTTCTAAGATTAACTGAGATAGTTATACATTTCGTTTTTGGAATTTCAACATCAAAAAATAGTTAGTGAAAAGTTCCAAAACCCCCATTCATTCTCCTAACATTTTCAAAGAGGGCCTACTATGGTGTTTTTTGGACATCAAATTCGAAAATTTACAATGGGAGAGTCAATGATTCGTGCTCTTCCTAAGATTAACCAATGTCGTCTTAAACTGCGCTTTTCGAAGTTTAATATACATAGAAACATTCCTAAACCTCACCTCCAAACAATTGCGAAAATGGCGTGCAATAATAACGTTTTTATGGCCTCAAATTCTGAAAAAATATTAGATGAGGGCCGGCAACTCTCAAATCTCCCTAACATGACCAAAAGTTGTCTTACTATTGTAGTTTTTGGGATCACTTTTTAGAAATTTTTCCGGGGAGAACCTATGAACCCTGTACCCCCTATCAGTATGTTTGAATTATTCCACTTTATGTCTTTATTCATAATAGTAATGGTCTTGATTCGTATCATAACGCTATTCTCGTGAGAGCATTAATTATCTCATCTTCAGTAAGGTTGGAAGATCCTCATAGTATTTACCATTTACTTTCTTACATAAACACAATTTGATAAATAAGTAAAAAATTCACATAAAATTTAATAGAAGAAAGAGAGCTTCCAATCAAAAAAGCAAAGCTTTACACTTTTATTCCGGAAAAAATAAATAAAATGAAAGAAGGGGGAGGGGGGGGGGAATCTGTTAAAGTTTAGTATTTTTGCGATTTTAAAATTTTAATCCAATGGCCTCTGGATATAAAGGGGTATGGGTGCTTGATGTCAGAAATTAGCCCCCCCCCCCCTTAAGTTAAATCCTGGGTGCGCCCCTGACCTGTGGTGTCCCTGCCAAACTTCCCACCAGTTCTGTAAAAAGTAATAAAAGCCATTACATAAATAAGCTATTATTATAAGAGTAAAACAATTAACATAATTAAATGAACAAATAAACAGAATCAATAATGATAATAATTGCATTAAGAATGTAAGTTGATGAACCGAAAAGTTTTTATTTTTTATTTTTCAGCTGTAATCATAACGGAATGTTATTTTTTTTCAAATGACCCTTAATTTTAAAGATAATTCCTTGCTTTAGACCAATAAAAAGTGATGTACAATAACAAATAAGTTACGTGAAAAAGTATACAAAATTTGCAATTTACAAAATATAAATTAAACTTAAAAATACACGATTTTATTTTACGTAAATTAAATTAAAGAAATTAAAAAAAAAACGAATAATTTTATAATAATGGAAATAATAAAACGACATAACTTTATAAATAAGTCAAAGAATACTTTAATTAATTCATAAGTGTGCATGGATGCATTGAAATATCTGAGAAATACATCCCGTGCTTACTTGATGCAGAGGCATGATTACCAACTCATCACATTTCTTTTACAACTTTTTTGTATTTTATAGATATTGAAGTAAACTTTTGAAAACGAAAACGATCTTGAGTTATTGAATTCATTAGATTTTTTTTCAACAAATGAAAGAAACAGAACAGTACTAAGAGTATTTCACTTGGTACCTATGACAGGGGGTATCAGAAACGTTTCACGGCTTGTCGTAGCCTTTTTATAAAAATATTCTCCAACTTTTAAATATATTCTTTCAAATAGTTACCAAGCCTTTGACTTCATGTGCAAGTAAGTTAAAGTTTATAGTAATAAACTGTAAAATTGCTACTTTTATATAATGGTTTTTGGTTTCTAGTAAACTATAAAGTTGCTAATTTTACAGTAATAAGCTAAAATTGCTAATTTGACAGTTTATTACCGTGCATTTTACAGTTTTAAACAGGAACCTTTAATGCCAGTATTATACTGTTGTTTTCACGTTATAATACAGCTAAATTTTGCGGCAGAAAACTAAAATCGCTAGTTTTACAGTTTATTACTGTGCCTTTTAGTTATGAACTGGAACTTCGGCAGCAAGTATTATACTTTAAAAACAGCAGTTGAACAGCAGTTGAAAAACGCAACTGATGAACATACAGGTTACTTTTACCGGTTTTTATCTATAATGCATGGTATGTGGTTGCATTAGTGTTCTTAATCCGAAAAAAAAAAAAGCCGTGGCTTGTTCGCACTTGCGTTAAAGATCCTCATTTTTAGTTGTATGTAAATTAAACTGATACTAAGCGGATTAAGCTAAAATTATACAGAGAGGGAAAAACATATGATTTTTCCCCTAACAGTCATCTCTCCTGAAGGTTAAACTTCTAAAAAAATGTTGGAATTAAAAAGTTTTTTAGGATCACTTCCAGAGAGCAAAAATTTCATAGGTTATAAATTACTCCGGTTTAGGTACAGTCATAGAAAAAAAAAAACGAAACACTACCTCGTATTCAAAGACTATTAACACTAGAGACACGTGTAATATGTTATTTTTTCAGGAATAATGTGCTCTACAATTTTGTATTGGTAAATTGTTGATAAGGGGTCGTCTTCATATAAAAATCGGCATCAACTTTAAAATTTTCTATACCCGCCCCTTTTTCATTTCATATTTGTGATCAGCAACATCATTTAACTTTGCATACCAAATCGTTTCAAATTTGCTCCGTTTAAAATTTTACTTAAATAGTTTTAAAGAAGACTTTAATCCATGTCCGAAGACACCTTTCTTTTGTTCTTAGCAAGTATAGCAGCCGAATAATTCAGAGTGTTTCGTTTTTTTTTTTTTTTTTTTTTTTGTATGACTGTACTAATTTACCACTAGGTTCATCCTTGTGCTTCAGGTAAAATGGAGCGAGATGGTCATTTGGAATTCAGTGGATTGACAAAGAAAATCCTTGAATTTCGAGAAATGATAGGACATTAAGAGTGATCCATCAAGCTCTCAGACTAACTTCTGGCGCTAGGAAGTCCCTCCATTCCTTCTCTGTTTCTTTTCAACGGGCACGATTTAACTGCCGGCCGGGACCTACTACAAAATCCTGCTTGCTCTTTGTTGCACTGATTATATGGTAAGCAGTGGCGTAAATGGGAATCACCAGAACGCCGGGAGGCGCACGAGGTTTGACGGTGCACTATTTAGAAAAAATAGCCCAATGAATTTTTGCATTGAAAAAACAAATCCGTTAATTACACATTTTCTCCTAAATCAATGTCATTCATAGGCTTTTTTTTTTCAAATTTCCGCTGATTCCTTTCATGCATATTAAACTTCCTCTGCACTCTTCTCTTCTTCTGTACCTGCATAGTTAGTGGTTTTCCGAAGTATTTTCAGGAGGGTGAAACCCTCTTCCTTCTTTTATACATCTCTCAAGTTCCCCTCTGCCACCAAGTTCCCTCTGCCCCTTAAGTTAATCAACATTTTACCGCGAAAACAAATTTTCTTTCTCGCAAAACAAAAAAATCTTCACATACTTGTCTTTAAACAATCTCCTTTTCCCACTAGAATGACACGAGAAGATTGCACCCCTCCACCTAACTTATTCCTATTGTTTTAAGTTAATTCAAAAAAATAAGTTATACCTAGCAGTAAGACATCCTCTGCAGAACGTACTTGAAATGAAAATATTATTTTTTACTTTTTAGTTAATATTGCTGCAAAAGCGTGCTTTTTAAAAATAGTTTTTTAAATAATAAATTTGTTTTTCTTTTTAAGTCTTGCTTTATTTCAAAAATATTTATTTTAACGTAACTCAAGATTTTTTTAAATTTATGAACTTTCCCAAAAGATGACAAAAGGACGCTTTCAACATTTGAAGTTGGGAGCTCTTGAAAAATAATACTCATATCCCTTAGGTCTTAAAGTTATAAGAGTCCAGCTCTAAAAATGTTCAACTGCGCCGATCAATGCGCCATCCCCTTGGAGTTGATTTGCGCAAGAATCTAAATTATTGAATTTTCATCATCTGTTTATGTGTGAATAAAATTACAAACGTAGGAAATTTGGTTGAAATGAGTTTAAATTTCCCATTCTGAATATCTATATTTATAGGTCAACCGAGTAAAAGCACTTTTTTATGTTTTTAATCGATCTTTCTCGCATCTAATTAAAAAATGGCGTACCCGTGATTTCACGTTTTTCTGGGAGGCAAGGAGAGGGCAAAGCTTGCGTACACAATGCATACTACATAAAAAAAACACCAAAACCTATTACTGGATAAAATACATTCACTTTTCCAAAGCTAGGAGAGCAATAAGTAAAAAATGAAAGAAAAAGGAGAAAATAAGATTTTTGAAGTAATGTTTTGATACGGCAAAATGTGTATTTTTCGGTTTGTCTGTGCCCTATAGGGCTGTATGGGAGAGTACATGGCGTACACCTTCTGGTTTCTTTGCAAAAATAGCTAATACCCTCTGATTTTCATTGAATTTGATGTAAACAGTTAGATATTTTATTTTATTTATGATTTCAAAACAGTAACTCTTTTAATTCTAAATTTTATCTGATATTTTTTCTGGCAACTAATCAAGAATTTTTTTCATTAAAAAGTTGAAAAATTAGTAGCCTCTGTATTGCGTAAAAGTTGTTCTTTGCTCATTTGCTTATTTATTATTTTTTCAACTATACCGCCCTTAAGATGCGAAAGTCCATCTATGGTGATAACGATTTGCATTACTCAGAACGAAAATTCATTTTCATATGGTAAAACACACTAGTGAACCATTCATTGAGTTTTAAAATGTACTTTCACACAACACGTGAGAGTCAAAAGGAGAGAACGAAACATTGATAATAAAAGGAAATCACTGAGAGTCAAAACGCTTAGTAATTCATTATTGGATTGCCCTTTAAAAATACAAAATATCAACTAAAAGGAGTGTACCTCACATTGGAATCATTGAACTAGATGATTAAATTGAACCAGATTCAGTAATGAATAATGACCGAATACTAACTAACCAATATTTATTTATTTGTGCACGCAAGTCATATGCAAGTGGTCATGCATATATTCTGCTAGCAAGTGAGAAACACGAACTCAAACTTCGTAAGTTTAAAGTTAACTAAGTTTTTTAGAGTGTTGAATCATGCTAACCTTTTTTATTGCACTACTAAAATTTAAAAGCCATCTTTTGACTCGCAAATTGCTTTCGATATTATGAAACTAGAGAAAACTTAAAGAAGTAAATTATTTATCTTTGGAAAAGTATATCCCTTGAAAAACTCTCCAATTCAGTTTTAACACTTAGTGTGATTAGGAATGGGCAATTTCTCTCAGGCTTTGATTAATATATGCATTTAATTCAAAGATATGTAGATCTGTTTTTTGCTGTTTTTCAGTAAAGTATAAATGTAATACATACTCTTTCCCCCTCCTTTGGAAACTTATTAAATTACGACTCTGCGCTTATAGAAACATTCAAATTTATCATGGACCTAGACGTATCCTTGGAAGGGAGGCGAGACGTACACATGAAATGAAACCAGAAGTCATTAATGAATACTGACCGCACTTAGTGCTGATTAACATTAAGAAAAAATATTTCATTTCTTGTTCTTATGTAACACACATGCGTGGCATTAAGAAGTAAAAATAAAGAAACAAGAAACATAAGGAGAAATAACCAAAAGGGAGAGATAAGGGTCAAATAAAACTTAACTGATAATAATTTTTAAATGAAAAAAGCAACCTCATGCATGGAAAAATACATGAGGTTGCTTTTTTTTATTGTTCTGCAATGTAAACTAAATTGAGTTAATACCCTTTTCCACCTCCTCTGGAAAAATAATGCTCAGACTCTGAGAAACATTGCAATTATTATGGAGCTAAATAAATCCTTGGAAGGTGGAGGGGGGGTATCAGTGGCGCAGCAAGAGGGGGAAGGCGGAGTTTGGGGGTCAACCCACCAGAATCCTTCGTTTTAAATTATATTGACATTTCTAATATGGTAGTTTATATACATATACGGGCGGTTATGACCCCCCCCCCCCACTCTCGGCCCAGAAGTTTCTTCCTGCGCGACTGGGAACACGCACTCGAAATAAAACCAGAAGCCATTAATAAGCATTGACCGAAACTAATGTTGATTAACATTAAGAACTTCTCCTTTTGTTCTCATTTAAAACGCGTGCGTGATATTGAAAAAAAAAAAAAAAAAAGGTGAGTTCAACACATCTGCCTCGAAAGCGCCCTCATAAGGAGGAATAACGAAAAAAGAGAGAAAAAGGGCAAATAAAACTTCACCGTTTTCCCCATTCAACCTAAGGAAGACACCGACACTGGCGCCAATTTCTTTGCCAACTTTAGCTCCCCTTTTGCAAAGTAGTCCTCAGCCGAAGCTACGAACTAGGTCAAACAAGTAGGCCAGTCAGATGGTACGCTACTATTCAAACTCTTCAATAAGTGAGCCTCCACTAAATGGATCTTCGCCGAGAGACGAGCACATAAAGCGAAAAGGTCGAGCCTCTGGTAAGGGAAACAAGGACGTCGAAGTGAACACAATGAGACGATCGGATGGAGACCTTGGCTAGCTAGGCGCAGTGATATTAGGCGAAGCGAGGGTGGGGAAGGTCAGTGCTCAATCGATCGCCTGAAGGAGAAAGGATGTACTACAGTTCGTCTGCGCGATTCATTTTTTTAATTTACCCCCGCCGCTGTTAGCAACAGGTGGAGATTCGAACAGCAGGTAATAAAATGGACCGTGACGGGAAATTGAGGATTTGTTCACAGTTCGTTTTTCGTAGCCGTCAACATCAGCTAATAATAATAATAATAATAATAATAATAATAATAATAATAATAATAATATATATATATATATATATATATATATACATACAGGGATATCATTTCGAAATTTTCCACGGGGAGGGGGGGGGCAAAGGGTGCATACACAATGTAAAATTTACCGAAAATTGGCAAAAACCACGCTCACTTATATGCCAATATATTGATTTCCCAAAGTCATGGCCCCCTTGCCCTCCCTAAATGACGGGCCTGTATATATATTACATAATTTTATGTACAATATTTTCTCAGCGGAAGCTTTTTACTCTGGATGAGTCCACGATTTTGATTCCATTCACGCTGAAGTGTCCATTAGTTCAGTGGTGAAGCGGGGGGGGGGGGAGCTCAACCCCCATATCCCTTATTCTTAACACCTGTTGCTAATTGTATGAGATACTTTTTATAAACTAACTGACCCGTGAGAAATTAACACGCAAAACAGTGGTTATTTGAAATTCTAGTTTCTAGAGTTTAATTTTTCGAGAGAAAAAGAGAAAAAACAAAGATGAATTTACTCTTCATATTTTGCCGAAAGTAGGGGGAAAATCTTTTAACCCTTTGACGGTTATGGATATGAGCAGTTTCTGTTTACTTAATTCGCGCAGCATTAGGAGTAAACAGTAGTCGAAAGTGACAGCTGATTTCCCCCGCCGTTCTTCCGAAAATGTCACCTTTCTCTGGCGATGCCGTAGAAAGCTCTCCTCGCGCGTTTTAAAAATTTCTTAAAGTATTTATAGTACAGTACATCAGTGCAGAATAATAATGGCGAACGAAGTCAGCTCATCAGCGCGCATTGGGGAAAAATTTCACTACGCGAGTAGTGCTCGTTACTAACCATTTCGGTCAAAATCTTGCTCCCGAGCGGAACTCGTTTGCGCTCATTATGAAGCACGATTCGATTGCGAGCTGAACTCGTTCATAACCATCAAAGGGTTAAATGATTCCTTACAAGTCTTAAGGAAGTTGAGGCATTACCCCCCCCCCCCCACTAAAAAAAAAAACAACTTTGTTACAAATTTTTTTTTTCTTCTGATTTTAATACAGCAACTGTGATTCAGAAACGTGTAGTTAGTTTTGATTTTGTATTCATAGAAGCTTAAATCAGAATTCAGCGTAAGGAAAACATGTCAAAACGACAATTTTCTGGCAAAGAGGAAATCGAAACCATGAAGTTTGGTGTTAGATGCACGCCGCTATGATCAACTCAGCTAATAGGCCTCTATCCTCGGATGCTATACATTAACGCATTGCATAATAAAATAAAAGAGAAAATAAAAAATAAAATAAAGTAAAATAAAATAGATGCCGCTATCTTGTTAAAGTATTTAAAAAAAATCATACCGCAATTTACCGTTAAAAAAAACATTATTTATTCATTTTAATAACAACTGAACTGTGTTTCACAATCCAGCAAAAGAGTTTAATTCGCACATCTACGGAATTTTGAATATAAATTTTGCAGAAGAATTTCCGGGCCTATGTTGATTCGAGCACACGATCTCTGGCTTATTAGCACCGATACGCTTTCCAACTAAACCACTGAGCTACCCTAAGGGACAATTATACACATTAAAGCAATGCTTAGAAAAAAAAAAAAATGTTTTTTTTTTTTGGACAGAACAACCAACTTGTGAACTTTCTCTTTATTTTTCACCGAAATCGATGGAAAAAGTTTTTTAAAATTATACGTTACTTTTGAAACTTGATGAATTTTCGAAGAAAATATGAAGAAGTTACAAAAAAAAAAAAAAAGAAATAATATATATGATGTAAGAATTGTCATATCCCCTTCCTTCCGCAGAAGCTAAATTCTGGCTGTGCTAGTGGGTACGTTTCCTCATAATTTGAACCAAGAACCGGCCAATTAAAAGCTTTGATCATAAGGTACAAGGCAAATTTTTGCACTTATATATGTTATTGAGCAATCGGCGTAAGAGGCGTAAAATGAAGATGGTCAGACAAAGATGACAAATGTTTCACAGAAATTATTCAAAATACTATTTGCAAAATTGATGTTTGCACTGCAAAAAATGAACTGATGTTTTTACAGTATAATACTGGCAGGCGAGGTTCCAATTTAAAACTGTATAATGCACAGTAATAAACTAAAACTAGCAATTTTACAGTTTTTTACTGTAAAGTTGAAAATTTTGCTGATTATTGCAGGAAAATTTAGCTGTATTATACTGTAAAAACAACAGTATAATACTGGCAGCAGAGGTTCCAGTTTAAAGCCGTAAAATGCACTGTAATAAACTGTAAAATAAGCAATTTTGAAAGTCATTAGTGTAAATTTAGCAATTCTACAGTTTGGTACTGTAAAAGTAGAAATTTAACAGTTTATTACTGTAAAATTAGCAATTTTTACAGTTTAATACTATAAAATGAGCTGTTTTATACTGTCAAAACAACAGTCATTTTTTAGTGTGATTATCTTATTGATTGGCCAGTAAATCAGCACACCCCAGTGAATGAACCTATCGTTTTTCTTTCTTTTTTTTTTGAAAAAATATGTTTTTAAAGAATTTTCTCAGATGAATTAGTAGTAGTAACTCCCCAAGTAGCATCAACTCATCGGATTTTGCTCGGCCGATCAACAAACTCCTCGTAAACTGATCCTGTAACACACGATGACATCGTTCCGATCAGTATCCGAGCACTGTTTTCGATGAGCTACTTTTCATCGGAAAGCGATATCCATCCGATCAACTTTCCGATGAAAATAAGCCGAGCATCCAAAATTGATCCTAAATTCCATCGGCACGGGACTGCACTGCTCGTAAATTGCTCCAAATCTCATCGTATTTCAAGCAAAACTCATCGGATTTTGCTGCTCGGATTCTGTTTGGCCGATGAGACATATTGGATCATCGGCCGATGAGAGTTTCATCGGGTTTCGATGAATGGCCGATCATCGGCCGATGAGATGATGCTCCTAGGGTTGTTTCGTTTCAACGCAACAAAAAATCTGGTGCAAAACTATAAAAATTCTTGCAAATTTTTCAAATAACCACACATACCATCTAAAACGTTTTTATCGTCATGTGGTAAATTGCTACAATTTTAAACGATGCGATGAATTTTTGTAAAATAATTTTCGCTTAAGAGTTCATTCTCTTGTCGGTCTACTCGAGTTTCATTCAATAAAATTGATTAAATTATCAAATCGGTTACATAAGATGCAGAATGTATTATTATATGAATATTATTTTAAATTTTAATGAGTTATTTACAATGATACGGAATACGCAGAAATTTTATAACTCTGGGTATAAACATCAGACTTCCTATTTGGGTGGCAACTTCCGAGGTGTAGTCCTTGATATCTGTAGGTGCCCTAAAATCTTATATCTCATTATGTGACTCAGCGTGAAAAGTAGGCCGAAAGAAAAGAAGTATGAATACAATGGAGGCCCACCGGGTCTCTTAGGTCAAGGTTGATGTGTTTTGTAGATGGTGTTCGTTTCAGGGGGTGCCTCTCCCCTAGTGGAACGAAAAATTCCCTCTCCCGCTCCACGCAAAAAAAGTTCGTTGAATTCTTTTCCCCCGAAGTCTGCATCAAGGAACTTGAAGATTCAAATTTTTTTTTGCTGCAGTGATAAGGCCTTCTAGGAAGCATTTTTTTCTCTCTTTGGAACACCCAAGAGGGAGTGTGGGGTACAAGCTAATATTGACGGTAGAGTAGCAGGTGTAATTTGAACAGTTCTAACGGATGGTTACCTGTATTAATTAACAGCCATAATGAATAAATTAAGGTTTAAAAGACAATAAATAAGCTTTCTTAACATTCAAAGTTATATAAAGAAAAAAAAAAGGCTTCATATATCGAATTTCCTTTCAAATTAAAAAATATTTTTGTCTTGATATTTTCCAAATTTGATAGTTTTTTTTAACACTTTCATGCTGGGGTGCCTCAAGAGCGATGGCGTATTCCTTCAAAATGCTCACCACTCCCCTCCCCTCCCCTGGTTGCTGGTATTTTCAAAAAAATAACTTTTTTTTTTTTTCAAAAGGTTTCTGAAATTTTTTACAGCGCACATGAGAAGATATATTTTATTTTTGTTGATTAATCAGTTTTAAATGATGTTCTCTCTTGGATGTTTTTGTCATCCCGATTTTTCTGGTTGGTACCCAAAATCATATTCCAGCATACTTCACTTAGGCATAGTTGTCGTTTTTTTTTTTGATAATAGAGAAGTAACTCGGTTAGTTATAGTAATTTTGAAGTATGGGCCTTGTATTAAAAAAAGGTACAGGATGGCGCCCGCCTGCCTCTGCTGCGCTGTGCTATATGAAACAGCATCTTGAGCTTTGGGGGAAGTCAACGAATATTTTTTGGGAGTAAGATGCTTTCCGACTCGTCTTCCGTCTAACCAAGGACCTGGAAAAAATGCTATCAATGCTATCAAACGCAAACGATGAGAGAAAGACAAACTAGAGCAGGTAAGACGCTCAAGAGCTAACATCCTCATTTTAAAGATAAGTAAGACATTAGAAACAAGCAAATAAAGAAAA
Source organism: Uloborus plumipes (assembly GCA_038373865.1). NCBI lineage: Eukaryota > Metazoa > Arthropoda > Arachnida > Araneae > Uloboridae > Uloborus > Uloborus plumipes. The sequence goes on along the minus strand of JAXGGA010004068.1, from coordinate 37,792 downwards.
CAAAAACAAGGCCCACAGAAAATAAGACGCTTAGAAAAATAAAAAGATGGCAAGATCCAAATAAACTAAACCTATAATGCAACTTTTGAGAAGAAATTGCTTGAAAATCCCTAAATCCGAAAAGATGAATCTTCGTCAGAAGAAGAAATTGATGAACGTGGTATACTATTCCAAATTTCAGCGGTAAGGGTTTTGTGCACGTTAATCAAAATGTGTGTTCCGAATACCTAGAAAAATACACCGAAATGTTCGGGAAAATGTGATTGAACAGCATACAATGTATGGGGCAGTTTTCTTCATAAAACATATTCTACATTTGAAAACAGTCTTTGGAAAGGCGGACGATTACTTAAAGGAAAAAAAAAGTAATAATTAAAAACAATTTTGAGCATTGTTATTTGAATGTATATGTGATGTGTTTTCTAATTTATTCATATTAAAAATTGAAATTCATTTAATAGCGCGTTGCACTGATTTTATGTACGGCATTTCACCCCAAAGGTATCGGTCATCATCTTAAGGTAAGATGCCGAAATGCAAACATTTGAAAGTTATTAATTTTTGCAATTAATAAATTGTTTTTCAAAACGGAACTCCTTTTTTGATAAATTGGTTGATCAAAAATGAAACTAATGCGCTATTTTATATAAAATAGCGCATTGGTTTCATTTTTGAAGCCATCCATTTTGAACCATTCATTGGTTTCATTAAGAACTACTCCGTTTTCCTCCAATCTACCCTATAAATACCTGAACATGTTTTTGGTTTCACACATGCGTACAAATGTTTTTAAATGTTTTTAATATTTAAAAATACATTAGCTTTTACTGGGTGAAATTTTGAACAATGGTAAAAAAAAAAAGAGAGAGATAGATTCATAAATTTAAGGAGCTGATCCGAAAGTGAAAATACTTTCTGCAGTTGTAAATGTGAACGATAAAGGTAATTAGGAAATGCTTTAACCTGCCGAGTATCTTCTGTTGCAATGTCGAGAAAATGTGTCGCAAAGAGGGAAAATTCCTCACAGAATCCTTGTAATTAATCCTCATTGGTGTGCTGGGGTTAAGACTAGGAAGTGTCGTTAGTTCCATTGTAAGCAATCCTTCAAATATCTAGAAAGTAGGAAAGGGAAGCCTAAATCTCAGGAAAAGTCTAAATATATCCATTTACTCTTTAGACATTTTGACTTATATACTGCCGGTACATATACTATACTGTCAAATTAATTGGGACAGAGCTACTTTTTGCTTACTTTCACGTTGACTTCCTGCTAGCTCCAGCGGGTCCTTCTAAGCAGTTCCATTGGCCCCAATGCCATCTGGATGCTGATTTCGACTGCTTAATTCTGGTTTAGATAAGAAATTAGGAATATTAAACAATGCTTCAGCTTGTTTCTGTGACAGAAGTAGGCAATATTTTGCATTCGTTCATTTTAGCTTGCTAAAAATTATAACTTCTAGAAAGTTGGCTAAGATAAACACGCTTAACAGTCACTTATTTTCAACTGTAAAAAATATTACTTCTCTAGTTTTTACTAGACAATGAATCTTTTCTTGACGTCTGATGAGAAGCGTTGAAACTGAGCGCAATATTTTGCATTCGTTCATTTTAGCTTGCTAAAAGTTATAACTTCTAGATAGTTGGCTAAGATAAACACGCTTAACAGTCACGCATTTTCAACTGTAAAAAATATTACTTCTCTAGTTTTTACTAGAAAATGAATCTTTTCTTGACGTCTGATGAGAAGCGTTGAAACTGAACCATTTTCCTCACCAAGAAAGAACAAATGTGAAAGAAAAAGGAAAAAAAATCCGAATTTGGATTGGTTCTCGCTTTGAAATAACATCATTTTGAACCTACAAAAGCTAGCTAATACTTTATCAGACATTAATTGCCAATAAATTTACGTTGTCATTGATGGAGCATGCAACGAGAACTTCTCACTGTTAGTCAAAAGAATAATAGAGGAAAGCTCGATTTTCCAGTACAAACCACAAGAATGTATTTCTGTTATTGACATGGATATGTGCATGTTAAATACGATCATCTTAGCTAAATTCAGTGTATTTCCTTTTGGGGGTACACTTAAATGCAGGAATGCAAAATGCTATTTACTTCTCTTCAAGAAACCAGCTGAATAAATGTCCAATATTCACATAATTTCTCGCCTGCATCAATTCTTCAGCAATTGAAACTGACATCCAGACGACACTAAGGCTAAGAAAAATTACTTGTTAGACCTGCTGGCCAAGGCCGTATCCAGAAAAAAATTTCGGGAGGGGCCCAGTTTCGCACATTGCCCAAACACACATACATTTTTGTGTATGTTATGAGTCTAATTTCTAGCTGACGCCCCCCCCCCCCACGATGTTTTTATGATGTGTATGTGTGTTTTTTTTTCTTTTTCATTTCTTATTCTTGTTACTATTAAAAACTGAGTTTTATTGGGGGTAGGAGTATCAAGAGAGATATGCAATGAGAACTTTTTTAGGTGGGGTAGAATATTCGTAATTTTAGGGGGTCCGGGGGCTTCTCCCCCGGGTAAATTTTTGAAAAAAGTTTTTAAAATTCTGCATTTTGAGGCCTTATATGGGGCAATTGGGACTTCAAAAACATGTTGGAAAAGTAGGCAAACAACAATCTCATAAATTTTCTGCATTCTTTTGCAAATTAAGATTAATCAAAGCATAAAAAAATGTTTAGTTTAACGAACGATTAATATTAAGCGACAGAGAAGAAGGACAAGGGAGAAAAGATTAACACATTATCACTTGCTTACATCGGTTTTCACTATAGTTACATAGTAGTTTTTGATCAGTTCCCCAACTAACCGACAGACACAGCACTTAGTGACATAAAATAACCAATAGTATAAAACACATAAAATTCTTTAAAAGAAATAGTGTAGAGATTTAAAAAATAATTAACGAGAGAGTAACATTCTGGCCATTTAGTTAATTCATAGTTTTATTATTTGATAAGAAATAGGATTAAAGCACTTGTAAAGGAGTTTTAAAAAGCTATTTAATGATTTTTAAAGACTCTAGAACAGTTAAAATTCTTTAACTTTCCAGTCTCTGACGTTTTAATAGTTGATTGGACAGTCTAACGAAATTGTTAAAACTTTGAAAGACACATCTTTTTAAGATTAAAAATAGATATTAAAAAATACTTATAACGACAATTTCTTTTTCAATCACTAGTACTGCAGAAAACGAAAAAGAATACAGGTAGGGTAATATTTTTTCTCGTGCTTAACATGTTAATAAAGGAATCAATTACAAAGTAACTTCTAAAATACTGAATTAGGTGTTTAATAAATAGTCAGAAATGAAACATGTGAGTCACAAAAAATTAGAAAATATGCTACAAAAAATGCTGGAATATGATTTTTGCATTACGCAGAATATTTTTTAAATCAAGGAGCTGAGTTTTGCGCAACTTGTTTCCCACCTCCCCCCCCCCCCCCCCCCCAACATTTGTGTTAGAAACTTTAAAATTCAAGGTATACAGCTACATTTAACAAAGTTTTCAAGGTTTTTAAGCATTTGTAACTAATTTTTTAAAGTAACTCTTGTCTAAGATTTGTATCCGTTTTTGTGTGGTCTAAATGATTGAAGACATGTTTAGCTATTAAAATCTCTCGAGGATTACAAATACTTATAATGGGGACCAACAAAGTACCCTCTTAATTGAATCAGGGCGATGAGAAGCAATCTTAACCTAGTCGGACACTAGAAGCCCGGCGATTTAGGGGGTAAAAATCTGAGTGGTATAAGTTTTATAAGTTTCATGGGGGAGGGGGGGCCGCGGATCAAACTGACAAGTAGCTGGCCTTAAACCTGAATTGATTTGGGACAGAGAGCTGGAAGCAGGCCCGTCATTTCGGGGGGTCAGGGGGGGGGTCAATTGCCCCCCCCCCTGACTTTGAGAAATCAATGTATTTACATCTAAGTGGACGTGGTTTTTAATATTTTCCAATGAAATTGCATTGTGTTTGGACCCTTTGTCCCGCCCCCCCCCCTGGAAAAACTTGAAATGACGTCCCTGGCTGGAAGTGTTTTCAAATATGTTTTGCAGCTAATGAGAATTTGAATTGTCTTTTTTTTTTTTTTTTTTTTTTTTTGTACTTCTTCAAATTTTCACTCATTTAGTTAAAAGTAAAAAAAAAAAACTTTTTTTTGCCATTTGAAATTAAAAAAAAAGGAAAACTTTTTTGTTTTTGTTTTACATTATAAAACATTTCGGGTTTCGGGGGGGGGGGCTCGGGCCCGTCGGGCCCCCCCTCTGGATACGGCCTTGCTGCTGGCAATCAACCTATGACCTAGCTGGCAATCAACTTCAAAGTTTGCTAAAAAATAGCTTTGTCAACAATTAATTCGAACAGTATAGTAGCTTTCCCAACAGTTATATCCTTCAGAATCGAGAGACGAATTGAGAGCAGAGGTCAAGAAATAAAGCAGGGGTAAGCAACCCGTTGATCGCTATCAACCAGTCGATCTCACGCAAAATTTCAGTCGATCGGGAAAACATTCTGGACTATGTTTTTTTGTTTGAGTACCATTAATAAATGTTACTTTCACGAAAAAAATAGGCTCAACTTTTTAATCAAAAGTTATTTAACTATGTTTCAAAACTTTTTATAATCACTAGAAGTGTCACAATTCTGAATTTTCAATTAAATAAATAAATAAATAAATAAAATAAAGCAAAACAAATAAATAAATAAAAAATAGAAAGATAAATAAACAATTTTTTTTTTTGCTTTTTGTCTTTGAAAAATGTCCACAAAACGTTATTATGGATTTGCAAATAAAGCTTGGTATGGAGTGTGATTTTGTTTTGCGTGAGAATTTGCCAACGGCACACCGACGAAAGGATCCCCCCCCCCCCATGATGTCGTTCTTAGTGTTCATTAAGACTTGAGAAGTACATCGATAGTTAATTTTGGTTGTTAATCGCTGAAATGCAGATTCAAATGGGTTAAAAGGAAATGTAATTTTAATGTTTCAAATTATAGATCCTTACATTTTGTTCCAACAAATTGAGAGATAAAATTTTGTGCATTGTGTCTAAGAGCACATTATCTGAGAGTAACTGGGTATGAAAATTTTGATTTAATGTTAGTGAATGAAATCATGTGTAATTTTACAAAACTTGTTTCCATTTGCCACAGGGATTAGGAGGTAAACAGAAAAAATGATTTTTTCCGTTTATCTATAGGTTTCTAGGCTTACTAGGGTAGTTCTAGGTTGTGTGATGTAGCTAGATAATTACTATATACACAATAAGTTTAGAAGCTTAAGGTCTACACAACGATACTTAACCTGCGACCTATAGCTAAAAATGCTACACTCTGAATCGTTTAAATGTAATCTAAAATGATTTAAAAAGAAAAATCACACCAAAATTAAATTATGTAAAATACACATAAAGGTTTAATCTACCGCAAAATTTTATCTAAAAAAAGGAAAGGATTATAAACTTATTTGTTTACCTAGGGTATAGAATACATGGGATAAAAGAAACAGCAAAATTACATACCAAAAGTAGCAAGGAAGATGACATTCACTAACCATACGTTTTTAGTTAACTTTTCACATGACGAATAAAGATAGTTGAAACCGGTACTTTGTTTCTAATAGACTTATAGCCGAGGAAAGTGTAAGATCACTAAACTTTAAAAAGACAACTCTTTTAATGATGTCATTTTTAAGCAATGATGGGCCAGTAAAATTCGACTGTTTAGCATTGCACAGAATTTGCGGAACATCTTCTTTAAATTGCCTAGTCTTTAGTGACCGACATGGGCACTGGCAGGGGGAGTGCGACGGTGTACACTTGCACCTGCCTGGCTTTTTGCAAAAAAAAAAAAAAAAAAAGTAATTTTTTCTACCAATTTCTTTTGAAATTTTTTGTTGCTAATTTTGTTCGAAAATAAAATTATTTTTTGCTATAACTTTGTTTGGTAAGAAAAAAAAATGGTAATTTTTGGCAGTAAAAAAACTTTATTTTTCTTATTTTTTTAGTTCAAGTGCTCTCTCACACATATGATTCTGGTGGTGCCCTTTGTCAACGATTGTTTAGTTTCAAAAACTACCACAAGTATGATAATAGAGTTTGTTTCCATTTATTCCTTATTTCCAGTTACCCCTACTGATCTTACGTAATTGTGTAGGCATTGGAGATAGGGGACCTTGAGATGGAACTTATTCTGTTTGCGAAGTGTACAATCATTTGATTTAAATGACTCTAAGCGATTTTTTTAAACCTCTACTTCACTTTCATAACCCTTACAAAGACGTCTGCCTTCCGAATGCCATCCCTTTTAGCAAACGAAGTTTCCTGCAAAATATTGACCACGAAGAATTCCCTGGTTTACTACTTTCATCTAAATTTCGTACAGCTATTCATGAAATTTTTTTGTTGGCATCGTTATCTCGCTTGTCTTCTGAGTTATCCAAAACAAAAGTCTTCATTATTACCGTACTTACAGCCAGAGCCTGATTAAGGCTCCTAAGAACACTAAGCACGAAATTTATTTATCGCCCCCCCCCCTTCCCTCCGCATCTAATATGTGAAGTGTTAAAATAAATTACCACAAAGAGAGCAAATTTGACAATTTCTTTTGAACACTACTGTAAAAAACGAATGTTGTTTTTGCAGTATAATACAGCTAATTTTATATTACTAAACTCTAAAAATTGCTAACTTTACAGTACGAAACTGTAAAATTGCTGATTTTACAGTAATAAACTGTAAAATTACGAATTTTACAGTTTATTACCGTGTATTTTACAGTTTTAAACTGGAACCTCTGCTGCCAGTCCTGTTGTTTTTACAGTATAATACAACTAAATTTTACGGCAATTAACTCTAAAATTGGTAACTTTACAGTAAGAAACTAAAATTGCTAGCTTTACAGTTTATTACTGTAAATTTTACAGTTCTAAATTGAAACCTCGGCTGCCACTATTATATTGTAAAAACAACAGCTCAGTTTTTGCAGTGTACAATATATATTATTACATATATACATGTATAGACATGTAAAGTCGAACCTCGTTAATTCTTATATGCTTAAAACGAGTTACTGATTAGACGAACTATATTACCGATCCCCTAGTGTTTGTTGCTTATTCTTCGTCGAATAAGACAAACTACAGTTAAGAATTGATTTTAAAGATCCCTCGTGGAGTTCATTTAACAAAGTTAGACCCAATAGATTTATATGTACAATTAGCAATAATAAGTAATGTAACAACATATATGCACTAAGTATGTGATGTCAGCTATCGAATTTTATCTGGTTGTGAGATTTGCAAAAAAAAAAAAAAAAACAGTTTTAAGGAGTGTTTTATATTTAAATTCTTTATGTTCAATATTTACACCTTGCTGTTGTGATGTGAAATGACTGTAATATTGTAAAGCTTGATGGTTTGATTGACAGATATAGTGTCTATCAAATTTTGGTGTAGTGGACCCGTGCTCTTTGTGTCTATGCATTAATGTGGCCTTGCCTCCTACAGCGAAACATCGGAAGCGGTAAAAACTTATAGTGCAATTGAAAAACTGCTTCACTTTTTGCCGGTTTTACACTAAATTACCCAAATAAAAACACAGTGTTAAAAAAAAATCTGTACAAGAACGAGACATCTCTAACCAATGTTATAAGAGAAAGAAGCTGAAGAGTCTACGTTTCGAACATCGCAACGTTCAAAAGAAAAATGTTGCCTCGTCTTTAGTAACCGATAATTTTTTGCTATAACTTTGTTTGGTGAGAAAAAAAAAATGGTAATTTTTGTCAGTAAAAATTTTTTCTTAGCCTATACAGCCTATTTTGCTGTATTATTTTGCAAGTAAGAATTTTTTTTTGTCACAAGGCTGGTACTGCTTTCTTATTAGAAGTAAAGATTGTTTAAATTATTAGATTATAATATTAAATTTTGAATTATTAGAGGAAATCCAAAATTTATTCAGTTGTATGTATTTGGAGTACGAACAGGGCAGCTAAAATACGTTACTATTAATCACACATAGGTACTGTCCATACATGTTATCGCACTTTGTTTTTCAACATTTTGACCCAGTTTAACCTATTACTTTTTCTCCCTCTTTTTTTCTCTTTAATGTTAATATTGTATCTTCTCAGAGAAGACACCTTTAAGTCCTTAAGAAAAAAAAAAATGCAAATTATTTTTTTCAAAGATAGATAGATTGAACTCATTGAAAATAACGAAACCTGTCAGATAAAATCTATGTTACTCCCCTTCCAATTAATGAAATTAAAAAAATTAACAATTATTTTTTATTAAAAGAACTTATGTTTTTAATTGAAAAAATTGTAAAATATAGTTACTGAATGCTAATTTTCACTGATTCATTAGTCAAGGTTTGTGCATTTTTAACGGTATCCACTCTCCTCCCCCTCCCCACCAAAAACAAAACAAAACAAAAAAAAAAAAGAGGAAAAAAAAAACGAAACACTATACCTTTAAAGAATTTATTATGCAAGAATTCAACACGTTATTGGAGTAGCTTTCGGTAATATGTTGTTCAAAATCTGAAGTGAAATATTTCAGAAAATTCATAGATAATATCACTCGTGTTCAACTAAATAGAAATACGCATGCAAAAAAAAAAAAAAAAAGCACATCATTAACCATACTGTATAAAATAAATCAGATATTAATACAACCAAACGTGTTCTTAAAAATTACTCCTGAAAAAAATATAAAAAGTCAAAAAAAAAAACCAACAGATCATATTGCATTTTATTACGCCAAAAATATATTTTTCAAGATCAATTCGGTTTTGATAATTACAGCTCCTCAGACGTTAAAAAAAAAAAATAAATAAATAAATAAATTAATAAATAAATTAATAAATAAATAAATAAAAGAATATATAGTTGTTATTTTGTTCAATAGATGCCGCTACTATCAATTATTTTATTCTGATGTTTTCTTTGCAAAGGATTAGTGCTTGGCAGTGAAAACTCAGACTTGCGAAAAAAAAAACATTCCCACCGCAAAAGGTCTTGTGACAATTTTTGATATTAAATTTGAAGAAAAATATTTCAACGTTCTGTTATTTTTTCCACACGTCATTTCTTTTAAAATTTCTTGAACTATCAGAGTAGGAAAAAATAGCTTTGGATTATTAATTGTTAATTTAATTTTTTTTTGGACAGAAATGATGTATGTACTTTTTTTTAATTTTTTAATTTTTATATCAAAAAGAAATTTGATTTTTTTTTGTTTCAATTTTTTTTTCTGCTGTGTGAAAATAAGAAAAGGCAGAAAAGCAGAACTAACAGTTTTTCGCTACGGTACGACAAAAACAGCTATTTAAAAACAGAAGAAAAAAAAGCTGTTGTATAGCTAGTGCTGCTATCTATTATTCAATATGTGTACTAAACTAAGAACTTAAACAGATTTGCACTCTCTCTTGCTGTTAATTATAGTTAGAAAAATCAGTAGAGATATTTTTAGAGATTTTAACATGTTTTAGTATGTTTAATATGATAAACTAAGCAAGGATTTATTCTCTTTTGATAGCATTCATACTCAGGTGCTGATATTCAACGTATCAAAATAAATTTTCATTTTAGAATAAATCAGAATCAGAGTACAATTAACTTTCAAAGTAAGTATGAACCCAGTCTCATTTCAAGGCTTTAATGTTTTTTTTCGGAAGGAAGGGGGTACGTACGTACTTAAAGAGTAGCTGAGGACAGTGGGATAATGAATGGGAAATAGGGTTGTGGTTGAATGGACATTACAAGTCAAGGGTGCCCATCCCCCCTAAGCTCAATGGCGCAAATTCCCCCCAAAAATTTTCACAACCCTATTGTCCTTTTTATTTTTATCCCTCTTTTTTATTTTATTCATTTTTTAAATATCATAGATTTATTTTTAAAATATTATTAATTTATTTATTAAAAATTATTAATTTATTTATTTAATATTATTTATTTTTTAAATATTATTTATTTATTTCTTTAAATATTTGAATTTATATTATGCGCAGAATAGAAAAGCATTTTTTTCGCTTCCAGAAATTCCAAGCACACACACACACACACATAAAAAAAATAAATAATAAAATAATAATAAAGAAATAATTTAAATAAAAAAAATAAGTTAATGAATAATTTACATCAAAAAAAAATCAGTAAATAATTTGATTTAAAAATAAATTAATAAATAAATAAAAATATTAAAAAAAATCCCCCCCCCCCCCAAAATATTGATGGCGCAACTTGCGCCATAATCCCCGCCCCCCTATGTCCTCCCCATGTTACTAGTAATAGTTATTGTAAATTAGATTAGTTTTATTTTATTTATTTATTGGTTTCAATTGATAACAATAGTGATTCAAGTGATCTGAAAAAATATTTTTCTTTTGAGATCGCTTTCATCAAAGAGCACAAAGGGGGAGTTTCCGAAATTTCAAAAGTATTTTTTTCTGAAAGAGCATGCTTCAAAACATAGGAATTGACCATTTTTTTAATTTTTTGACACAGTTATATATTTTTTATGAATTATTTTAACCGGTGCGCAGATGCTATTCCGAAAAAAAAAAACATCTGCGCATGACGTCAGTGGTGCACTTAAGCGCGAAATCTAATTGGTTGTAGTGAGATGACGAAGGTCGTCACGTCACCGATTCCTGCGATTGGACAACTCAAGTCAAGCAAAATGGTGTTATTATTGGAAAGAGAGGTGTTAGGTGCACCACTGACGTCACAAAAACCACGCCCCGTTTTCAAGATAGGGTATTTAAAAAAATTAATAAAAAATAAACTGTTGGGAAAATTAAAGTATTATCCGGGCCCATGTTATTTTTTTATATCATTCTATTAATTTCAGTAACAAAAAGTAGTACTTTTGACTGAAGGAAACTCCCCCATTATCAAGAATCTGCTTAAAAAATGTCTTCACTTTCATACTAAATCAACACTTAATTGAACAGTGTTTATCAAGCTTCAGTTATGCTGAGTGTAATTAATAAATTGATAATTGTTTTACTCACTTAAAGGTGCACGTTGATTTAATTTCAACACTATCATACTTAAATATCTAACTATGTTGTAGTATTATTGTTGAGGTTGAATGGGAAACAAGAACATGGTAAGGAATGGGACACGTTTTTTTCACTTCAACGCATGACAATTTAAAAATTTCTTTTGTATTTTAGTTGCCTTGGTTAAAAACAAACCGTATTTTTCGCCGTATAAGACGCACTCGATTTTAAAGGAGGCACATCTAGAAAAAAAGCCCCCCCCCCCGCTTTTGGGAAGAAAAAGTGAGTCTTATACGGCGAAAAATACGGTAGTTCTTTTGAAATATTTCATTTATTAATTCAAAATTATTTGCTTTATTTATGCTTATTTTAATACTATAATTCATATTCTTAGTAATTTAATTTGTAATTCTGAGTTTGTGTATGACAACTCAGCCAATGTTTTGCTAGCAAATGATGCCAAGTCGTGTGTTTTATGTTTAAAAAAAAAGATTTTAAAGTTATAAATCATATTAACTTTAATCTAAATTAGGGATGCACCGATTAATAGGCAGTACTGATTAATCGGCCATAATCGGCCACTTTGCCGATTATTAATAATCGGTAAAATCAGGCCGATTAATCGGCGGATTTTATTTATTTTTTAATATTACTTTTAAAGTACACCTTTACTAAGAAATTATGATGAATAATTTCATTAATAGTAATGATTATCCTCACACAGTCGATACGAAGTTTTAAATAAATTTAATTCTCCTATTTTGAATAAATATACACATACACGATTTTGCAACGCTTTTCATGTGTCGATGCTTTTCTCTTTAGTATAGTGCTTTTAGATAACCTCTAACTTTCAAAGAGTAAAAGTCTTGAATTAAATTGCTACTAATAATTGAAAAGTTCAATTAAAAGTACCCCTAAATTGCAGTGCTCACCACAGCTTCACCCCACCCCACCCTTTTTAAAATTTTATCTCTAATTAACATAATTTACAATGTGTTAATGTAACATTATTGCCACGATTTTAAAATTAGTTCTATGACATTCGATTAAATTTTGGCATCATTTTGGGAAAAGTAGGAAAATGAAAAAAAAAAAAAAAATCTCAGAAATAAATTACGTACTATTTCTAAACTAAGATTTGTAAAAGTATGAAAAGAAAAACAGTGACGGTGAAATTGGTCGTATTAAAAACAATCTTCCTTATCATTAATCGGCTCAGCCGATTAATCGGCCGATTATCAACAGCTTATTAATCGGTAATCGGTAATCGGCCAATTTGCTTATCGGTGCATCCCCAATCTAAATCAAATTTTCTGTGGCAAAGCTTAGGTATGATAATGTTTTAAGACTTTTAATTTCTTAAGTACTATTATAAAATAAATTTTTTCAACTATTAATTGTAGTTATTTAATCAATTTAACTAGCTATTTAAAGATCGCTGAAAAAGCAAACACTTTTAACATTATTTACTCGCCTTTTATAGAATAGAATTTATTTTCTTCTTCATTAAGCTATTAGCACTTTGCTCTTTTATCACTTATTTGTAACAGTATGCATTAGTGCTGCGACATCAATGCCGATGTTTTGGAAACATTGTTTTGCTATCGATGTCACTGAAACATCTCTAATTTGCTTTCGCCGTTTTATTATTATTATTATTTTTTTTTTAATTTTATTGTTTTTCAGGAAACAAAAAATGAAACTAATTGAATGATATAAGGAGGCGCAATATGTTGAGAAGTTTCTGTAAGTATGCATCATGCAAATAAAAATAATTACTTCGTAGATATTTTTCATATTTTAAAGTAGTGTCCGAGTAAATTCATAAGAAATTCATTAAACGCTATTTGTGGAGATAGATGGGACAACTGAGCCTCTTTATTATTTTTGTTATTGATCATTATAGGTGAATTTTGGAATTTTTTTGATGTTGCTGAGTGCAATAAAATTTTCGAAAAATTGAAAAAAAAAAAAGAAAAACAAATCTGATCAATAGAGGGAGGTGGGGGAATGGAAATAAAAGAAAAAAAATGCTTCATTAAAAACCATTCTCTCCTATATTGCCCGAGCGTGCGATTTTTTGCTGCTAAATTAAACATTGTAGCAAATGCACCCACAGCTCGATCATATAGCATCCTAAGACTGCAGTTTCCCCCTTAAGGGCGAAACTGCAGTCTTAGGATGCTATATGATCGAGCTGTGGGTGCATTTGCTACAGTTCTGCCTCAGCCCTGGCTTACGGGCGGTAACTCATTGCATAAATTAAACATTATTTTACATTTATGGTTTGTGTTGACTATTTTTACCGTGGGAGTGTTGGCAAGAGTTTTTACTGCTGAATTTTGTATTACGCAGTTTGGTACTCAAGAAAACCAAACTGAATAGTAGAAAAACAGAAGTGAACATGCTTTAAAAGGTAGTATTTCAATCAATTCAAACACATTTTCGTGGGGCTGAATACAAAAATGCATAGAACAAGGAGTTTAGAATTTAAAGAAATGTTAACACAGAATTCGTCAAAACTTTACAGTGCAAGTTGCACAGAAAAATGTTTCACGGTAATAAATTTAAACGATATTATTTTTCTTTTTAAAAGTCTTCAGTATTTAATTGAAGGGACAAGTGGATAAAGGTGATATGTGACATTTAGATTTCACTGACTTGCACAAATTCAAATTAGTGTATGTTCAATTGTGTTAAGTCACATACGCCGTTGAAGGGGTTAGTAAATAAAGGCGATATGTGACAATATTTTTAATTTCTAGAAAAAATTTTCAAAAAAAAAATATTACCTTAACACCTTCATCCATGGTAAAAAGTAAGTAAAACTTAGATTTTCACATATCACCTTTATCCACTTGCCCCTTCAATTTAGATTGAGTTCGCAATAGCACTTAAGACTACACAGGACACAAAAACATTTTTTTTTCAATTATTGATCTATATGTCTAAAACTTTGTGTGCTTGTGTATTTACTACATCTAAAAGCATAAAAATATGGTGAAAACAATGAGTACTTGTTTTGAAATTTAAAATTTAAAATTGTTTTAACAAATTTAAAAATGCTCCATGCGTCACAATTTTTTTTTCAAACTCTGAATTTCCACGTAACTTCCAATCATTAGGCGTGATTGCATAAATATATGCATTATATGTAATGTTTTATGAGATAGTTTATAAAAGATGGCTGAAAATGAAAATTTATATGAATTTTTCAGTTGAAAAATTCATATAATCTTTTATAAACTATATCATGAAACATTACATGTAATGCATAAATTTATGCAATCATGCGTAAGGATTAAAAATTAAGTAGAAATTCAAAGTTTGAAAAAAAATGTAACGCATGGAGCATTTTTAAGTTTTGTTAAAAAAGTTTTTAAATTTGAATTTCAAAAAAAGTATTCATTGTTTTACACCAATTTTTTTATGCTTTTAGTTGTAGTGAATATACCAGCACATAAAGTTTTAAACACATAGATCAATAATTGAAAAAAAAAATGTGTTCACTGTAGCCTTAATCATTTAGCAAATTATAATTTCACAATGCTAATATCTTTGAGAATGTAAGCTAATCGACGAGGTAAAGCCAATAAGAAAGGCAACATATTTGTACCCCGAACACATTGTGTAAGGCACTTTATAAAATTAAGAAAGGTCCTTTGAATTCTTAAGTAGTTAATAATTTCCTGGAAGGAATAGTGAAGTCATTGCTAATGAGTTTAAGTTATATATGACAAATGAAGTAGATAAATATGAGTAATGCATTACGATTTTTCTTAAATAATGTAACGATTATTTTGCTTTACAAATACTTGATAAAGTTTATGCCATGAGGCCTTTGTAAATGAAGTTCATTTTACAGTCAATGAATCGGTTAACCCTGCTCTATTACAGCTATTGACTACATTCATTCTATTACACATTTAATTCATGGAAATATTTGTATTATCTATCAGAATATGATTACATTTTAAAGCAATTCCTATTTGAGAATAAACGATTGTAATTGAAATCGATTCTACAGAACGAATTCATCCAATGAATTAATAATTATCTTGTACTTCATAACGCAACTATTGATCTTTTTCCTTTTATAAATCGCCAAATACTCGTTATTAAATTTAAATTCATTTAATGGCGGTTAACAAAACCATCGTTATTGAGTTCAGTATTTGAAATAGTATGAAAACTTTCTACGTTTCATAATACAGTTTGAATTGTCAGAGTGTATCCTAAAGTAGTATTTCTCCAATAGTGGTACGCGTACGCCTTGTACACAAAACTCTGCTAGGATTAAACTTTTAACTGCCAAAAAATTGAATAAATCAGGGTAATTCAGACTTTCATGCCCCACCGAATTAAATGTTACAGTCATTATTTTAGATAATTGAAGGGGCAAGTGGATAAAGGTGATATGTGACAATTTTTGAAACTTACTTTTTACCATGGATGAAGGTGATAAGTTCATCACTATCATGTCCCCTTAGTCACAGAAATGGTTGGTAAGTAAGAATATGACCCCGTTTCATTCGTTGAGAAAAATCCATTAAAAAATAACACAACATTTTTTTTGAAAGCTTTTTCTAGAAATTAAAAAAAATTGTCACATTTCACCTTTATCCCCTTGCCCCTTCTATTATATCCACACAGTGCACTGGTGGGAATTTTTTCAGAGGCAATGCTGGTGCAGAGATGATACTAGAGTGGCGTAAAGTAATTTTATGCCGACTTTAACTGATAATTAATTTTTGTCGAAAATTAAAGCATAATGAGGCATTTTTTAGCTCGTGATCTAAGTTACTTTTAAGAACAAAATATAAACAATGATCGCTCCAATATTCTCTTCATTTATCTGATTAAAAAATAAGAAGACATTGCAAGAAGGACAAGTGACGTTGATCGATGTCATATTGACTTGCATTTCACACACTAGGAGGTAGGGCAGTTAATCTTTCCAAAAAGGTTCTATGCCCTGATAATTACAAATAATTTGCCCCACTAATGACCCATCAAGGTAATACGCCTCTCATTAATAATTATTTCTCTTGACTGTAAATAGATCAACGATTCAAGTTTATTTGCAGTATTGTATATGCTCCAGTTATAGCCACTGCATCAGTTATGGCCACTTCGTTTCAATTTCACCAATATTCAACATATAATATGCATATAACCAATTAGGTACAATATTACAACAAAAACAAACCCTTCTTTATTACTTGTAATATCATTGGTTCATTTTTTAGAACCTGTGAATTTCAAGAAAAATAAATATTTTAGAATGTGTTCTTTATTCACAACTGTTTAGATTTTTGTTAAGGAACAAGGTTTTCCTACTCCTTTAACATCTGACTTAGAGAAACAGAAATTCTTCTTAAAATTGATTGATATTTGCTTTTATGAAGAAAGCTTTCGGTCTATTTTGATTTTACATTAAAATTAGTTATTTTTAATATTTAATAGAGAATGGCCAAAACTGGAGCATGAAATCTATTGCATATACCAGTTTTTTGGCCTCGTACTTCATTATTTAAATTGTTTCGATATAAAATAACGAAGTATTTGGTTAAAATGAAAACAAAACTTACTTTTGTTTCTGTTTGCATAGCTATGGCTCCAATTAATAAATGCAAAACGAATGTTAAACCTAGTAAAAAAAAAAGATTTTGCTATTCACCATGAAAAATACGAAGTGCAGTAACGGCTGCTTAAAAGCCTGCTTCAAAAGCAAGTAAAGTTTTTGGACCGCCAAGGTTCACTCTACGCCATAAAATAGCCCGAATGGTGCCACTTTCTTCAGGTCATAGTAAACCTAAAGTGATACTAGGATCCGAGATTGAGAAGGAATTAGAATATTGGATTTTGAGCATTGCCAAAATTATGGGGGTTCTCATAACTAAAGAAAAGCACCTTGATTCTGTGCAGAAAAGATGTGCATGGACTTCACAAAATTCAATAATGCAGACGAATTCAGTGATGAAATAATTGATTAAAATTTTTGTACATTTAAATATTCTGTTAAAATGAAACAATTTATTTACTTGATGTTTTTTTTCTACCAAGTATTCATAAGTATCTAAAATTAACTAACATTTAGTTTTATACATATTAAAAACAAAATGTAGGCATATTTTTTATTTACATACAAATAATTCATTACATTACATTATAGTACTTATTAAAAACAGTTCACTTTGTGCGCAAATGAATAAAAACCAAAAAGCAACGTCTAAAAGCACAAATAAGTCAAGTTAAAAATCGGCAAACGTGTTTCAAAGGCATAAAGCCTCCTTCTTCAGTGCCAAGCAAGAAATAGAAAGAACCAAAGTACCAGGAGAGTTTAAGTAGAAAAGGAGCAAAAGCTAGGACAATCAGGTATCAGCGTGTGCCGAGCCCAGATTTGGCGTTGCGTTATCAGAAAATTTAAAAGTATGAAGTAAAATTGACGAGATGTGTGGAACTGCAAAGGATTCGTTACAAATATTACTTAAATTTTTGTGAACATAAAAGGCTTCTAAGAAATCTAACTAGCCAATAGTTGAAGGTCTGCAAATAATTTTAGCTTCGGAGAAAACAAATCTGTGGCCTGTGTCCCAACA
Organism: Uloborus plumipes; assembly: GCA_038373865.1. Lineage (NCBI taxonomy): Eukaryota > Metazoa > Arthropoda > Arachnida > Araneae > Uloboridae > Uloborus > Uloborus plumipes. Next base: position 20,159 of record JAXGGA010004068.1, on the reverse strand, counting down.
GTGTTTCGCAATTGAGGATTTTGAAAGTTCTTTCTTTTTAACATAATTTTCGCGTTCCTTTAACCTAAATTTTAGCGCCCGTCTGGTCTGTACGACGTATCTAATTTGACATTCACAGTTTATGTGATAAATGCCCCACTGATCAAATGGTTGGATGGGGTCTTTTAATTTAGAAACAACTAACATTTTTTACAAACTAACTTTTTCTAAATTATTAATAATAAATAATAGTATTTGCATGGTTTAATACATTTCAGTCAGTCATTTACTATAAATTTTCCTTTTCAAACTTTCTCTAAAAGTGGCCATAACTGGAACATCTGCCCTATTTTATCAGAAAGCTAAGAAAAAACGATTTTTAAGGTGCTTATTAATACGTCCTTCAGTGAATAAAAGATACAAGAAGCATAAATTCCCTTACAGAGCCTATTTGCAATAACGTAATAATATCAAATAATTCGTTCATTGTGTCTTTTTTAACTCAAAATAAAGTGATTTTAAAAAAATGACGGCTCGGTTTATACAAAAAGAGACAAAATGTGTTCTTCTGGAAAAAATAACTAAGATATAAATAAATAAATAAATTGTCGCATATGAACAGGCGCATCAAAATTACGAAAATGGATTTGCTCTGCGCTATAAATGAATCTGATTATCAGTGTCATTTTTTCTGAAGAAAGACCTTAATAATCCCGCTAGTAATCAGAAAAACAGAGTAGATAAAGATGCAAATGCATTTAAGTAAGAAATAGAGGTCTTGTTGCTATTTTTAGGAGCTGGGGGAAAATATGTATTTACTATGATACTAAATATATTTTTAGCAATGATGAAGTGCTGTTATATTTTTATACTTATAATAAAATAATAGTGAAGTTCGTTGTTAAATTCAACTTTTTACTACATAGTTTGACTAAGATGTATGGATTTTAGAATTAATTGAAAGCAGAATTAATTTTAGAGAAAGTATCTGCAAAACAAAAGTAAGCATCCAAGTTATATAACTATTTGTATAATTTTACAGGCAATTTTTCAGTTATGCAACAATGAGTAGTCATCTGATATATTGTGTATGGTATATGGAATGTGGGGCAAAGTGAAATAGTTAAGATAACTTACCTTTTATCAGAGCGAACAAATTAGAAATTTGTTTTAAAAATTTCAGTATATTACGATCGAACAAAGTATTTTATAGTAAAATTTCGATAAAAAAATTATTGTTTTTATTTTTAGAAGTAAATTTGTACTAGAAAAAAAAAGCTGAAAAATTTCACTTTTTTTTTTGGATGGGGTAAAGTGAAAAATGAAATATTTTCCTACTGAAATATTTTCAATTGGATTATTAAAAATATTTTTGATCAAACAAATGGGTAAATTAAAGAATAAATAAATTAATTAATGGGTAATTAAACAGAAAACGAATGAATAAATAAATAAATAAGTAAAATAATATAAGAGATAAATTAATGAGTGGTTAAAATACCGAATAAATAAGAAAATAAGTGAATGAATAAATAAATAAGGAAATTATAAAGTAAAATGAGAGTAAATGAATAATTGAACAAGTACAAGTAATGAACTATTTCACTTTGTTCCGCCGGCAGGTGGCAAACTGTTCAAAACATTAAATACAAAAATATAACCTTAACATGGAAAAATAAATCCTACACCGAATATAAGCGGGTCTCAATTAATATTGAAAATATTAATAATAAGAGCTTGATTATTTTATAGTAACAAAAAATAATTATCGACTTACAACAAGCTATTACAAATGTTTTTTTTTTTATTTAAAGCATATGATAATACAATTATTGCTTGTATTATCATATGCTTTGATCCTCAGAAGTAACCTTTTCCAGACTGGAGTAGACTACATGTATTGCATAATTAAAATCTCACCTGATAATTGTCTTTAAAAACGGAGTAAATACTGCACCATTTCCTTTTACCCCCCACATTCCCCAACTAAACTTTCAGAGTTTGATAATGGGAAAGTGTTTTCTTTTAACCTTTTTTTTTTTTGTTTTGAGCAATGGCAAATTGCTATTGTTGCAATCCCTTGCTCAAATTTCTCTCGAAGTCTGCCAGCGAGTGCTTCACGGTGCTCTACCTCCTGGGACGTTAACTGGTCCCTAAACATACACACATACCTATCGCAATTCTTCATTGCGAAAAACATAATTTGAATTCAAGATGACAAAATTCAAATTTTTATTATTATTTTGTCTTGTCTTGCCGTCGTGTCTATAAAAGTAGAGTTAAAAAATATCGCGAGTCTTGATGCCTGCGCAATTTCATTAATGTTTCGGGCGTATAAGTTTACCAATTTGGTTCAGTATTTATTTTTCCTTTTAATTTCAGTACTTAGCTCATATAAAACTGAATTCCTAGATAGGTTTCTTATATAAATCTATAGCTTTCATAACAATCCCGGCAACTAATGACAAGACGCACTGATAAGCTCTCTTTTGTTTCTGTGCGTGTGAAAGGACTGATATTATAAGTTTGCTACAAAATCAACCCTCGACAGAAATTGGATAAGAATTCAACTTGCGATGCAGTGTTCCAACTGTTTAACAAAAGTTTCCGACAGAGAAAAGGTTTCTTTAATGAAAAGTAATGTCATGACAGTATCTTACAACAGTTCACCAGAGACTGGGGGTAGGGTGAGCAAAAAAAAAAAAAAAAAGTACAGCTAGTGCAAAAGTTGGATGATGTGATCTCCATAGATGAGAAAAAGTTTGATATGGATTGACAAAATGATTTTTACTACTACTAGTACGATCTTCAGGTGGTTCAGGAAAGGTTTGGGAGAGATTTCACAGTACATGGAAACTAATCTAAAAGATTTTACATGTATGTGCTGGGCAGAAAGAATTCTGAAGGCGTCTAAGACGATGGAGTGGTGTAGTAGTTAGGACACTAGTCTCTTAAGTTCAAACGTGCAGGATTGAACCTGGGCTCTTGTCGGTGTATTTTCAAAATGCAGAAAACCGACAGCGCCCATGTTGTACAAGTGTGCGTTATGTAAAAGAACCCTCGTGTACTTGTTTGGCTTGGAGTAACAGTTGGCAAAATAAATTCTTACTACAGTTTCACTTCGAAGAGAGTCCAGGCGCCTCCTTCTGGAGGGGATACTGGTCGTCAAAATTCATTCGCCGATAGTAGTGCTACATGAAAAAACGGATGCTATTTCAAAAGATTGTACTGGGTCTGCAAAAGGTAATGCCTGCACCACAATCCCATTAGAAAGAAAAAAAAAATAGATCCTGGGCAGTAATGTTTTTCCGGAAGCTTATTTATAATTACGAGAGGAAACTATTTGTTCCTGTAAGATAATGCCTCATTATATGCATTCAAATTGTGAAACCATGGTAAAATACTAACTTTATGAAATACTTGACTGGACAACCAGATAGTCTTATATAAATTCAATGGACACTCTGTGATGGATCCTGGCACACGACGAATACACAAATGGCATTCAATATCGAAACAAACATGAACTCATTTCTTCCATCGAAAAAGAGAGTGTAAAAACTTCCAAGAACGTTCCTCAACCAGGAAGTCAAGACTGATGAAAGTGATTGAGAAGAAAAGAATACTTAAAAAATCAGTTTGTTTTGGGAAAAAACATTCGGTGTCCGAATGACTTTATCCAGTTCTTGCAATGACATTTTCAAAATTAATTATGACAAAACATTTGTGTTTTGTATTTTCAAATGTTTTGCATTCCACAATGAGCTCTAGTATTAAAAAAACCTTTTGTGTCAATATTTCACTAAATTATTTCAGAAATATTTCTTTCTGAGCAACTTCCTATTGCCCTTATTATTTTAACCACTTCTGTAGCTTTTTTCACATGTTGCTTTGCATGAAGTTTGTGTAAAAATTGAAAGGTTGCGAATTCTTACCGTTAAAAGCTTGTGCATTAGTGCTCTTCGTTGACTATTGTAACCAATGAATCTAAGTTGTAGTCCCACCCGTGCTGAAAACTAATAATTTTTCATTATTGAACCATAGAGTATTTTTAACACTTTATGCCTACCTCTTTGAATTCTGCTGCTCCAAGTAGTTTAAACTGACGAAATCTACTACTACAATTCTTTCTCTTAGGTATTTGAGTAGAAAATATGTTACTTATGTGCATCAAAAACCACGAGAATTGTAAAGTATTGAGTAACTAGATATAAATTTTTCGCAATTCAATTGTTGCTTAAATTAGGGATTCACCGATTAATCGGTAAAACCGATTAACCGACCATAATCGGTCACTTTGCCGATTACTAATAATCGGCAAAATATTCCTGATTAATCGGCGGAAAAAATATTATTTTAAATAATATTTTTAAAGTATATCTTCACCAAGAAACTATAATAAATAATTTTATTAATGGTAATAATAATCCTCACACAGTTGATATTAAGTTTTTAATAAACTATTTTTTCTATTTTGAGTACACGTATTTAGACAATGCTGCAACATTTTTTATGTGTCTATACTTTTCTCTTTAGCATAGTGCTTTAAGATAACCTCTAATTTTCACAAAAAAGTCTTGGTTACTAATAATTGAATAAATTAAATTAAAAGCACTCCTAAACTAGTGTACTCACCACAGGCTCCCCCCTCCTTCTTTTTTTTTAAATTTTCATGTCTAGTTAACATAATTGTCTATGTGCCATTGTAATTTTATTGATAATAATAATGAAAATCAGTTCTAAGAAATTGGATAACATTTTGATGGGGAAATTAGGAAAATGGAGAGAAAATAAATCTTCTCTCAGAAAAAAAAATTAATAAATATTTGAACAATACGTAATTGCAAAAGAAAAAAAAACAGTGATAGTGAAATTGGTAGTATTAAAAATAATCATCCTTATAATTAATCGGCTAAACCGATTAATTGGCAGATTATCAGCAGTCGATTAATCGGTAATCGGTAATCGGCAATTTGCTTATCGGTGCATCCCTAGCTTAAATCACATTTAATTAAAAAAGAAGCGTTACATTTAAGAAAACAGAAATTGTGATTTGTTTCAAAACCTACTTTGAAATGTTCTTTAAAAAACTTTATTAACTAACTCCACAAGGCTCTTCAGCTTTGAGACTACTGTTTTTTTTTCATTGAAATAGTTTTTTCCCTTTTATTCTCTTATCCAAGAGAACAGCATGTTGTTTGCATGCAGGATCAGCCTTTTAAAACAAATTTTGGGGAGGGGGGGGGTCGAATGGTTTACATCAGTACACTTTATAGGGAAAAAACAGCAAACTACGTACAAAAATGCACAGTTACATCATGTTTTTAAAATTTAGGGAGAAGGTCAATTGACCTTTTCCGCTGATCGTCCAAATAACGAACCTGATGGTTTACATCAATACACTTTATAGGGAAAAAACAGCAAAATACGTACAAAAATGCACAGTTACATCATGTTTTTAAAATTTGGGAGAAGGTCATTTGACCTTTCCCGCTGATCGTCCAAATAACGGGCCTGCTTGCATACGTGAAAAATCTTGGGAAAAGTAAAAATTTCAATTATGAGAGAATTTCGTTACAATTTAATTGTTACTTAAATTAAAATTCACTTTGTCGGCCTAGCTCGCCAAACACAACAACAACATTAAAATTCACTAAAGCGATTCAAATCAAAAATTAAGTTATATCGCACCTGAATTGAGAATCCGGACTTTTTGCATTGAAGTTCAGTTACCCTTTAGCGAGAAAACCCCTTATTTTCAAAAATAACTGCACCATCCAAGGAACGTCTTCATAATGTCTAGATATTTTTGAGGAGTTCTTATGACAGCAAATATCTGTCAGTGTGACATTGCTCAGACATTTCTCACGTAAGCCTCATAGCAACCTGTCTGAGTAAAGCATGTTTCGTTATAGACCGGTATTTGGGAGGAGTTGCCAGAAAATCCCCTATCCCAAATTCCTTCATTTTCCACGTGCTTTCTGTCAGGCAGAGGAAGTATTAGATAATATTTTCTGTGAGCATGGGTGCAAAGATGTTGTATCTAAAAATCACTGAATAAATTTTTGAGTAGTCTTTGTTTAAACAAGGAAATGTATTTCAATTGCACCTTTCCCAGTAATTACTCAGCAATTTTACAGTTTATTGCTGTAAAATTTAGCTGCATTATACTGTGAGAACAACAGTATACTACTGGCAGCAGAGGCTCCAGTTTAAAACTATAAAATGCACGGTAATAAAGTACAAAATTAAGAATTTTCGTTAAGTACACTGTAAAATTAGTAATTTTACAGTTTATTACTGTAAAACTAGCATTTTTTTAGTTTATTACTATAAAATTAGTTGTATACTGTAAAAACAACATTTATTTTTTGCAGTGTATCAAGCACATTCATGCCATTCCATTTGAAAATCAATTACAATACGAAACATTTTTATTATTTCTCCCAGATATTTATGATACTGTCACTATCACCATTCGTTTTAAAACTGAAGAAATATTTCTGATAAATAAGCAACATGTTAAGAATTTTCCATTTAAGTACCTCAATTTTTATCACTTAAATGTCCATTTTACTTTTATAACGACTAAGCAATCAATTAAAGTTTAGATATTTTGAACGTGGTTTAAGAGTTACAAACTTCTGTTACAAACCACTACTTCCATGCCCCGAAGAAAAAAATTATTTTACCTTCATTCGTACACGTTCATCTTTCTTGTAGATATTTTTTCAGATTTATAGCCATAAAAAAGCTACTTTTATACCGTTCTGTACTGTCATCAGTCCGATTGAAGATAGATAAGTTATTGAAAGTTGGCCCGAGATTTGGTGAGTGAAGGGAACATGGGGCAGACTAATGGCTAGATAATGTATTTCTGAATTTTCGCACCAGAATTCAGTTTTCTAATTTTGATTCTTAATCATTTTTTCACTCTGAATCTGAGTTCTCATATCACGGTAACGTGCTAAATATTATTTGTATTAAAAATTTATGCTTTAAACCATCATTACGTCTTGATTTGTTGTCGGCAAAAGTAATCCTTCAGTTTACACCTACTCTACCCTTAAAACTTTTAACCCTCTTTACGCCAGCAAAGCAGCAAAGTTTGATGTTAACAAATACAGCGTGTCAGCACACACCGCAATAAATCTGCTCCAGTCTGGTGTTCAAATCTCTTAAACATGAAGCGTGGAACTAAAACAAGTGTTGGATCGATACGTCCCCAGCATCCCAATCTCTCCCCCCAAAGCCCGGCTTCCACTCTTGCCCACCCAAAGAGGGGAACAGTTCTCCCTGGTTATGGGATATAAATTCCATCATTACCCCATACTTCCCCGCGGGACCCCTGACGTGAATGATGGGGACAATATGGCTGCTCGGAGTGGGTAAAAAATTACGGGGAAGGTAATGCAGTATGGAGGGTGACCGATTATTAGGGTGAAGGCGTTTGTAATAACCGGGCTGCGTTTTTTCTTTGGCAATCGATTTGCCGAGAAAGTGTCATTTGTTGAAAGATTTGATATGTGTGAATGACATGGGTAAATTAGTCATTAATGATTCAAAAAAAAAGAAAAAATCATTATGTTTGAAACTTAACATGTTCAAATGCAGTGCAGTAAACAACCACGAAAGGCAATTCTTTGAGAACACCCCACGATACGGAACGAAGCAATATTTACATCGCAATGATTTGCTTCTCAATAATCCAATTTAGGCATAGAATACAAGCCAAATTAAAAATCCTATTTAAAAATATTTTAAATAGGTAATCTATTATATGCAATTATATTAAATATATAATTATATTAAAGTATATTTGAATCCCTTTTTCCCCATACAATCGTAGCTACTGAGCTATGCCGCATTATGTGCCCATAGGAGTAATATTGGTGTCGGAGGTCTGTGTAACTAAGTCAACAAGGGCTTAGTAACTAAGTCAACAAGCATTAACAACACTCCAATACCCATTCAATTCTTCAGAGTAAATTAACTTGGCATTTGAGGGAAATGCTTGTGCTGTTAATTATCACTGTATGCCATTGCATGATTATTTCAATGCTTTGAATATTAACTGGTGGGTAAATAATTGATTGAAAACAATTACGATTTGGTTCGTTAATAACATTGATAGTCACAGCAAAAGCATCAATACAAATCCCAAAAACTATATCAAGAACATTTATTCATAACTCAAATTTATTACCCGGTTTATACACATTTTTACACGGGTTGCTCATATTATGAAATTTTAAAATAACAGTGAGATAGCTAGTAACAATAATTAACAACTAGTTTAATGGGTCCTTGTTGTTAGCATGAAAATAAAAAGCAAACTTAAAATTGGATCTTGGTATGAGTATTTCATCAGTTAATTTGTGAGTAGACTGAACAGACAAATTTAAACAATGAAAAAAAAAGGGTTTACTTTATTAAAAACTCGTAAGCGCATATTTGTGGATCCAGAAAAACAGAAAAAAATAAAATATACTTATTACAATACTGGAAATCATTGTAGTAAACCCATTGTCCTCAGTGGACATCGAAAACCATCTGAATTCCACCTAAACTTTGTCTTTTTGATGGTGGCACAAGCTGCAGGATCCATACTGCCGTGGGCAGGTAAAGGGCAGTAACTGCAAATTTTTCGATTTTCATTTTTTTTGCATTTTTGAAATCTATGTTACATTAGTTTTATGGTACAAGCATCTTTTTTTGGTTTCCGATGAAAAAAACTTTTTTAACCAATGGTAATTAGCAGTAACTGCATTTTTCGTTACTTTGGGCAGGTAAACGGCAGTATCTGCAGGATGAACATAATATGAATCGCTGTGCAAAACTTGCACCAAGCCGCAAAAACCGCTTTCCTTTGTACCTATACTGAGCGAAAGTAGGGGTGCCCTAATAGGAGGTCACGGGAGGTCATTGGTTGCACTTGAATGTTCCCAAGGGGGTGTTTTATTTCTTTTTGGGGTGAATCAGTGTTAATATCAATGCAGACTTAAGTGATATAAATTAGCGTTACCACTTGGCGATATATCAGCAAGCTTTTGGTCGCCAAGTTCTTGTCGTCAACTTGGTAACCTATCGCCAAATTGGTGACAAATTTGGCGAAAAAAATTATTTTATGAGTTTGAGTTCAATTTAGCGCTATTGGCGGTATTTTGTGAAAAATCCACTGAATGATGCTAAAATCGGAGATATTTAGAAAATGAATCATTGTAAATCATTTTTTGCATTGTTTCGTAGCACATTAGAGACGTAAATATTTGAACTGTTATCTTGCTCATTCCAAGCACTATTTTAACACTTAAGGCATCTACTAAGAAATTTACACGTAAAAGGAACTAGTGTGTGGTCCATACTAGATTTTTTTCTTTCAAATAAAGTTTCTCTCCACTAGCAGACAATATTTTTCACGATTTCCAAGATACACAAGCCAAACTTAACAGATGACAAACAAAAATGCAACAATGAAATGATTTTATTAACATTGTTTTGTTTTCTTTTAATTACAGCTGCTTTCATACTAACAGATGATAGTTTTTGCAGTTTAATCTCTAGCTGTTGCATTTTTAATAGTACAAAAAAAAAAAAAAATCGTCAGCACAACAAGTATTTAAAGCGCTCTTTTTCTCAAAGTGATTTCTTGTTTTGATGCGAAGTAAAAAGCATTAACTGATTTGTAGTAATTTTAAAACATCAGGTGTGAACACCACACTACTTCCTTTTACGTTTAAATTCCATAATAAATGCCTCAAGTACTAAAATAGTGCATTAGAGTGAGCAAGATAACAATTCAAACATTTACACCCCCCAGTTTGCCACAAATCAATGCAAACTAATGTTTTACAATGATTTATTTTCTAAATATCGTCAATTTTAACATGATTCAGTGAATTTTTCGCAAAATGTGCCCAATAGCGCCAAATTGAAAAAAAAAAAAAAAAAAAAAAAATCATTTTTTCGCCGAATTTGTCGCCAACTTGGCGGCAAACACTTGGCGACCAAAAGTTTGGCGATCTATCGCCAAGTGGCTGCATCAAATCATATCACTCAATCTGCATTGAAATTAACATTGATTTACCCCACAAAGGGGTAAAAGACACCCTTGGGAACATTCGAATGCAACCACAAGGGGAGGTGCACAACTTGACCACCCTCAGAGCCTACATACCAAACTAGAAGCTTCTATGGCAAAAAGTTTTCGAGTTGTGCGACATACATACATACATACATACGCACATACATACAAACATACATACATACATACGCACATACATACGTACAAACAGACGTCACGAGAAAACTCGTCGTAATTAACTGGGGCATGGTCGAAAAGGATATTTCGGCTGTTTTTATGTTAGTAGGTACATATGCACGTACCGATAGGTCGAACAAACTACTCAACATTCATTCGGGAGTGAGCAAAATCAAAATTTAGACCGAATTTTGAGTGAAATTTTCTTCGTGATCACAATACTTCCTTCACTAAGTAAAAGGAAGTAAAAGTAGCTGAAGAATTATCAAGTTTTGCTTCATATTTTGTATAATACATTGCAGTTTCATTATGTTTTTTAATTATATTTCGCGTTCGTTTGTATTAAATTTATATCAAGTGGATACACGGTATTTATGTTCATTTTTAAATAAAACATATCATTCACACTGCAATAATATATTTCGTAACAACATACCTACTCCGCATGTTGTCGAATATGTAAATACTGTACATTTAGTAGCATACTGTGCAGTTACTGCCGACTGCCAGTCAATTCCGCATGACAATTAGAGTGAAAAAGGCAGGTAAACGGCAGTATCGCTTTACCTCTCTCTGCGCTTGCAAAATCAAAATTCCATCGATTACCCAAAAAATATATCGGTATAAACATATACACTGCTCAAAACAATTAGGGGAGCAAGCAAAAAAGTGAAAAAAACCGTGCAAAAGACAGCCATGGATTGGCGTACAATGGATAGTACGCGTGTATCAATGAACAATACAGAAAAAAAGACCTAAAAACTTTGGAATTAATCTTGAATTCTTTGAAAATGTGGAAAAAACATAAAAAGGTGATTTTGGGCAATATTTTGGTTACATGTAAAAAATGAAAAAAAGGTACTGTTTAGACATGTTGCATGTGTTTTAACAAGGCGTGTGGTCTCATTGAACAGCTAAGACTGCTGCACACCTGTTTGGTATGGATGCGATAAGCTTATGGGTATGAATTTGGGGAGTACTGTTCCACTCCTCAAGAAGTGCAATCTCCAAGTCTCGGACAGTAACAGGCGACCTTTGTCACTCAGCAATGCATTGTCCGACCATGTCCTAAACATGATTGATTAGATTCAGGTCAGTAGAGCACGCTGGCCATTCCATACGCTGTATTTTTTCGGTTTCAAGCATGTTCTCCATCAGACGAGCTCTCAGCGGTCGAGCAATATCGTTTTGAAAAACAAAGGAATATCCAATAGCTCCAGCGTGAGGGATGACATGAGGTCTCAGTATCTCGTCTGCATACTTTTGGCCCGTCAAAGTGCCATTCCAAATGATATGCAGGTCCGTACGTCCGCCTATGCTGATTCCACCCCATACCACTCAACCAGCTCGTCTGTTTTGTGATCTTTCACGAACAAACGCGGGATTATTTCGAGTGCCCCTGTCCCTCCATACCAGAACAAGTCCGTTGTCACTCTCCAGACTGAATTGCAACCCCTCTGTAAACAGCACTTGGCTCCAACCATGTTGCTCCCAATTTCGATGTTCAGCAGTCCGTCTTCTTCGGGCCACACAGTCGCGTGGGGTCAACAAAATTTAGACCATTGGCCTACGTGCATAGAGCCCTCCCTCATGAAGCCCATTACGTACTGTTTGGCTGGACACCCTTCGTAATATTGCCAAGAGCAACTGCCTTTGCAGATGCGTAGAATTCTCTATTCTGTTTCGACGGGCTGTTAACCGTATATACCGGTCATCAGTTGCTGTAGTGGCGTAAGGCTGACCTTACCATGATCGATGTCAAACATTCCTGTTTCTTGGAATCGTTTCCACAGCCTTGCAACACTTCTGACGACTCCAACATCATCCGCGACACAACGTTGTGTTTACCCGGATTCCAGCCTGCCTATAACATGCCATGGCATGGATTCCAGTAAATCATGTTGTTGAGACATTCTCAAGTAACCTTGTCTCCAGAAAAAAATGTAAAAAAACTACTGCGCTATCGAATTTAACAGTTACGGCAATAAAACGGACGCTTCTGCAACATCCCGATTTCCGCACTTATCTTCTTTTTCTGGTTTTTGGCCTCATTAACTTTAATTTGTTCATAAAATTATCTTATTCCGCTTCCTGGTAGGCTTTGAATTAAGAACGATTCATTTTATGTTACTTATTGGTATACATATTTGCGTAATTTTGTTAAAACCATGTGCTCCCCTAATTGTTTTGAGCAATGTAGCATTGCCTATGTTCGAAGTTCAATGTTTCTTAGATGTTTGTGGGAAATCAAAAACGCGTTTCTTCAAATATCTCGAAAACTCATTTTTGCAGATACTGCCGTTTACCTGCCCTCGGCAGCATAGTAGTCAAGAGGATTTAAAAATGCTGCAGCGAAGACTTGCAAAGAAATACGGGCAGGCGCCATCAGACAAACCACAGCACAAAGCAGAGCAAAAACCCCAGCGCCTACGCATCAGTCCACTCAAGTTTATATGCACTACGTTTATATCTCCTGCTACACATTTGCATAAACCGTCACTTGTTGAATTTACATATCAACTGAAAAGTATTTGCTTTAGTAAATCAACATAAAAAAAGGTATGCATATGCGGTTAGAATAATATTTGTTGAAACTTTATTTTTGTTCCCAAAATATCTAAATAAACAGTAAAATTGCTAGTTTTAAACTTTACTACCGCTCATTTTACAGTTTTAAACTGGAACCTCTGTTGCAAGTATTATACTGTTGTTTTTACAGTATAATACAGCTAAATTTTACGGTAATAAACAGTAAAATTGCTAGTTTTAAAGTTAATTACTGTGCATTTTACAGTTTTAAATTGGAATCTCGCCTTCTAGTATTATACCGTAAGAACAACAGGGTTTTTTGCAGTGTAAGTGAAATACAAAGCTGTAAAGTGTGAGACGAAACATCCGATTTTCTGAGGTATGTCTCTCGATTTGCTTCTTCTTGAAACTAATACTGAAACATAATTAGTAGCAAATCGAGGTATGTATTTGATAAATTTGCCACAATAGATTTGAAGGATATATGGCTAGGAACACGGAATCTAAAGCTGGTGTCCAAAAGCATGACCCACACGTGACAGGTAAACTTCATTGAAAATGCCAAAAAGAAACGATATTAGAAAACTTTCTTTGCTTAACAAATGAGATGAGTCAAGTACATTCACTAGGTCGAAAAACTTCTTTAATTTTTCACCCTCTATTAATTTGTATATAATGAAATTATAAGGAAATGTTACTTCAAGTTGTCCCACTTGTAACCGTAGATACACCAAAGGAAAGAAGTGTATAGGACCTAACCGGAAAAACCGGAATCTATTAATTACACTGTAAAAAATGAATGTTGTTTTTACAGTATAATACAGCTAATTTATCAATAATAAACTGTAAAAACGGCTAATTTTACTGTAATAAACTGTAAAATTGCTAATTTTACACTAATAAACTGTAAATTCTAATTTAACAGTAATAAATTGTAACACTACTAATTTTACAGTTTATTGCCGTGTATTTTAAAACTTTAAACTGGAACCTCTGCTGTCAGTATTATAATGTTATTTTACAGTACAATACAGCTAATTGTGTAGTAATAAACTGTGAAATTTCTGCTTTACAGTAATAAACTGTAAAATTGCTAGTTTTTCAGTTTATTACTGTGCATTTTATAGTTGTAAACTGGAACCACTGCTGCCAGTATTATACTGTAAAAACAACGGTTTATTTTTTGTAGTGTAGGAAAACAAACTTTTTTTTTGTTTATTTAAGCATCATTGAGACCACTGATCTATAATTTTATTTTGCACCATTACCTATTTTAAAGCACAGAATTTAAATTGCATTAGCAGTATCAGTGGGCAATTGAATATTAATCTCATCTCATATTACATGAAAACTTTTCGGTATATACGTATACAATGGCACACAGCGAATTAAAAGAACCATCCGCTTAAAATATTTGTTTCTTTAGCCGTTTTATTAAAGTTCAGATTGTTTTATAAACTCTCATCCCCGGACACTATTTTATTAAAACAACAACTTAACTTAGAGTCGAGAAGGAAAACTGAAAAATTAATTTTACACTACATTAATATCTAAACTCAGAGAATAACAGAACGCTCTCATGTATCGAAACTGAAATACGTTCAACAGTTATTAATCTTGGGTCAATAAAAAATCTTTCTGAAAACTTTTATGATGGAGCAGCAAGAATAGTTTAACATTATTTATTGCAAAAAATCCGAGGAAGAAAATCCTTCAGTCGCATAAGAAAAGTTTTTCCGTAACTCCAACTGCAATGTGTTTTAATCTTTTTTTAAAGAGAAAAATATTCCGGTATAACATAAAAATTTTCACCGGATGAAAGTCCTTCTCGTAAGAGAAAAAGTTTTGTTAAACATGGAATATCTTTTCCAGTTTTGATTTTTGTTTCCAACATTTATTTTGACTTACTGATTTTAACGCACAAATAAAACGTAATTGCTGATTTTAGTAGAGCTCTTCAATGCAAATATGAAACGATGTCTTGTTGAAGAGCAAACTAATGTTAATATTTGATGAAATATTTTTGAATTTTAATTATTTTTAATATTTAAATTATTAAATTACTTTTAATATTTAAATTATTATGAAATTATTAAATTACTTTTAATATTTATATTATTATGAAATTATAAAATTATTTTAATATTTAATATTATTTTTTAACAATTTTTAATATTTAATGAAACATTTTTGAAATATTGTAGGTTGATCCAGGGTAATTCTTAGTGACAGGCATTTCTGCGATAAATAAGGATGATCCAATTTTTATGTGAAATAGTAAAATTAAGGAAATATGTAATAGTGCAGAAATCCTATAACACTTTATTTCAATATGAATACATTTACTCAAATGCAATATGTTGTTTAGTTTATAAATAAAGCATTTTTAACATGATTGTAAACTAAGATGGGTTTCCAAATATGAATATATCTTCAAAGATCTTCCTTTCTCGTTCCTCCTCTCTCCTTATTTGAGTAACACACTATGAAACAAAAGTTTACCTTAAAAATGTGATAACTTTTGATTAATGTTTTCACTTCTATTGTAAGTATAAAAATTAACTGCAGAGAACTCTCACTTATACGCCGGCCCAAGGGACCAACAGAAAAAGGCGTATAAATGAGAGAGACGTATAAGTGAACAAGGACTAAAACGTAACATAGGTTCTAATGAGAGAATGAATAAGAATCTTTCTATAGACAAGGAACGTATTACTATACGGGTTTGGCAATTACTGTCACTTAACTACAATGATTATGAAAAACAAAAGTTGTAGCATACAACTACAAAGTATTTCCTTTAAAACGACTCATAATAGATAATTGTCCCTCAGCGTAGAAGTGAAATACGACGCATAAACGAATAATACTATCATTATTTTGCTATGCAACGTGCTGAAACCATTGAAAATCGTCGAAAAGTGAAAAAGGCGCATAAATGAGGCGGCGTACAAATGAGAGTTCACTGTAATATGAAGTATCGCAAAGGTTTCCCTTCCTATATGACGCAATTATTGATCGCTGGGGGACCAATGCTGACAATATTTATTTCTTGTACTAAATATGATCAGAAAACGTAATGAATCCAAATCTTTCCCAAGTAGCATCAACTCATCGGATTTTGCTCGGCCGATCAACAAACTCCTCGTAAACTGATCCTGTAACGCACGATGACATCGTTCCGATCAGTATCCGAGCATGGTTTTCGATGAGCTACTTTTCATCGGAAATCGATATCCTTCCGATCAACTTTCCCGATGAAAATAAGATGAGCTATATTCCATCGGAAAACGATATCCTTCCGATCAAGTTTCCCGATGAAATTCCTCGGCACGGGATTGTTCTGCTCGTAAATTGCTCCAAATCTCATCGTATTCTCATCGGATTTTGCTGCTCGGATTCTGCTCGGCCGATTAGACATATTGGATCATCGGCCGATGAGAATTTCATCGGGTTTCGATGAATTTCCGATCATCGGCCGATGAGATGATGCTGCTAGGGTTGGTTTCTTTTCGTGACGATAAACATTTATTAACTGAAAAATTTATAAAAACTATACGAATACTAAAAAGTGTGAAAAAAGTAAACGAAATTATAATTTACAGAATTCAGAGATACTAGGCGGTTGAAAAGTGCTGCTTTTATTATTCTTATTATTATTACTTTTTTTTTGTTCAAAAAAACCTTACATTATGTTTAAGAAAGACTTGTAGGTATTTTTATTTGTCTTAAATGTTATTCATTACGTATACAGCCCTTTAAAAATGCATAATTTCAAAAAAAAAAAAAAAGATTTTGATGATCATTTATGACTCCAGAAGTGATCATGAAATGCTCCATTTCAAGGGTTATTCCCAATCATAAATAAATTAAATAGTAATTTAAATTTCAATTTTTACCGAAAAAAAGTTGCGCATATGAGTTATCTCAAAAACGATCCAACTTTCACTGAAAATTAAAATTATTCCTTGAACAATTTTTTCACATAATGGATGCTTACAATTTTTTGATTGCGAATCACCCGGGGCAAGCAACTTTTTAAAAAATGCGTTAAATATCCGGAATCCTATTTTAGTTTTTCTACAAAGGAGATGTTTGTATATTAAATAATCAACAAAGCATTTATTTTGTGAGTGACATTTTTTCAAAGTAAATTTTGCGGGCTTTGATTATTTTCAGTAGAAAGTATGACTTTAAATTAGAGAACTGTTAAATACTTACATTACTTGGTGCTGTACAATAAAAGTAAAAAGCATTGCTGTCATTGTGCTAACCCAGGTAGCACAAATAACCTTTAAACATTTTATAAACGTTTTTAAGCGGTTGTTACAACGATAATAACCATTTTACAACCTTTAAAGAAGGAAGTGTGCTACTTGGGAAATGCACAACTTATACTTTAATATATTAGGGTTAACGTATATGTGTAATTTTTAGTCTCATTTTAAGTGTATTTATCAATTTTGTATCTTTAAAAAAACCTTCTTTTTCGGATTCCAAGAACTAAATTTATATCACACAATAAAAAATTTATACATACCGTAAATCAGGGTTACTTGGACCCTAGGGGGTTACTTGAGCCCACTACAATAAAATGATAAAATCTAGGTTTGGTACCTACTAGTTGAAGACTTGCACGTAGTTCCTTGTTTCTCCAATAGGTAGAAGCCCTCTGCAGTCTCCAACGCTAGTACCAAACCCAGATTTTATCATTTTACTGTGGGCTCAAGTAGCCCTGTTGTGGGTCCAAGTAACCCTGATTTACGGTACTACTAGAATACGTCTAACAAATATTAAACATAAAAATTAAAATTTAAATTAAAAAACTTAACACTAGCTGAGTTCTCTGTTTTAAAAAAGGAATAAATCTAAACTTGGATTCAGAGAAGGCAAAAGCAACGTCTCGCGTTTATTCGTTGATTTTTTCAACGCCAAGAATTCTTTATATTAACTAGCTTAGTGAATGATCAGTTTGAAGGGAGACAAAATCTCAGAGCGATTTTCTCAGAAAGTAAAAATAATTTCGCACTTTTATTAATGTATTTTTTTCCACAACAAAATGCTTCACATGACATTATCTATCGCAACCTACTATTTTAGTTTCTTGTGTAGTTCAAGTTAAGTAAAAGTTTACAATAGTAAAATTGAAAATTCTTTTACTTCCAAAAAAAAGGAATCAACCACAAAAATATACATTAAAAGTCATAATTATAAGGAAAACTAAAAAAATCGTGCAGAAAAAAATTCCTGAAGTTATTTAGTAAAAGCTTTGCATAGCAGGTTTTTTGTTACTCTAAAATTAGTTATGGAATGCAAAACATTTCAAAATGAAACATATGAATGTTTTGTCTTAATTAATATAAAATATCGTTTTAAAAACCGGACGAAATTGTAAGGACAATGAAATTTTTTCCATGAAATGCACTAATCAGTAAAAAAATATCTCTTGTTTGCACTAACTTTTTTTTTTTTAGTTTTGAATTCATAGAATTAGAGGAAGGTTCTTGGAAATTTGTATCGAGACGTTTTCAGTAGAAGAAAGGAATTCTTGCTGGTTTCGGCATTGAGTGACATTTTTTTATACTCCATGTGCCAGAATAACCCGCAAATTTTCAATTGGATTTATAGATATGGTTTTCCAGCCAGCGATTGAAGTATTTTCAGGAAATTAGAATAAACCAGTGATTTCAAAACTTGAGAAGCATGTAATCATGCGTCATCCTGTTTGAACAAAATAGTCTCCATTTATAATTAACGCTGCTTCTTGAAGCATATTATGGCCCAGTGTATTATATTAACTCTCAGAATTCATTCTGCTTTGCACAAAAACTATTGAAGTACTGTCTGTTTCGAAACCTCTGACAACCATTACTCAGCCTCCCCCAAATGTGCGCTTTAAGACAAGGATGGAGACAAGGAGGAGCGATGGGAGCGATCGCCTTGAGGGACTCTCCACTGATAATTTTTCGATATTAAAGTTCAAAAAACGTAATTTTAGACTAGTTTTTATGATGTTAATGATGGGAAAAGAACGGTTTGAGTTTCTCCCCCTGAAATGTTTCGGAACTGAAGTCCGAAATCTTTGTGACCAATATTTGCAAATCTGTACACATAGTAAAAAGTAAGCAATAAGAGTCAATTGCCCCTCTTTTGAAAAAGGGACCCGCTCTTGCTTTAAGAACATTTTTATCCCTTCACATAAATCATATCAGAAGCATTGCTAAACACCTGGTTGATCCAAATTTAACTTTTTTTTCCCCCATCGGAGAAGATTGCGTCATCTCACTTTTTATTTTTAGTCATGCAATTTTTCTCTAACTCTGCTTTCTGTCCCTTATGAATTATTATAAGAGTTGTTCGTGACATTAGTTTTGCATAACGTCCTTTTCTCCTTTTTGTTTTTTGTAAAACACATCAAGCTGTTCGAGCTTTGCGTCGTAAGTTTAATCCTTCTTTAATTTCCGTCGATATTTGTGTTTTGGAGCCAGCTAGGGCTTATCAGTCCTTTCATACTTACACAAACAGAAGATGGCCTATCTGTACCTCTTTCTTGTCCATAGTAGCCGGGACTTTAAAGAAAATATAAATTACCGTTCTTAGTCGATTCAGGTTTATTGCAATTGACGTGCAATAAGTCCTGAAATTTTGAAAACAGTCACTTCTCTGTTTTAAAAATAACTCTTAAAGTGTCTTACTTAGCGACATAGCAACTTAAAGCGAATGCGATGCTCCTATTCGTTTATTAAGCATTTATATTGTTATAGAGTTCCGCATGTGCAGAACACAAAATATAATTTTTTGCTTTTTTAGAACCTGCAAATACTTGGTCCTAAGAATTTTGTCCATATCATATCGCTATCTAAATCACAAATGAGCAATTAATGAATAAATCTCCATGTTATTTTCATTAAAACTGATTAAAACACACTGCATTTATCATTGGTTTCTAGCCATAACAGTTGCATCATTTTCCGATCAAGTGCTGTCAAGATTTCGCAAGTTCTCTTTCGTCCTTATAATTTTGACCACCGCTGTTCATATCTATGGCTTAGACTGTAAACCAACTAACTCCAAATATCGCTAAAAACAAGTTTTCCCCTATCATGGTTATTATTTCAAACTGCATCAGTAGAAAAAAAATAATAATTCAAAATGTTGTTCACAGAGAGATTCGTGGTATTAAAAGCTTCTAACCTCACAACATTTTACAAATCTATTATGCTTTTATTGCCTTCTCAACAGCTACATATCATAAAGCTTGTTAGTTTAGTCTCTACAGTTTACAGCCATTGATACATATGTTTTGAATCCAATCTTTTCTTAAAACTGATGATTCAATTTTGGCACAGCATGAATTTTACCAGTAAAAATACAATAGTGCTTCCTTAGA